>JAPMUY010006729.1:332500-375000 GCA_026901105.3 Galaxias olidus
CCCCTTCCCAAAAACATATATATTTACTAATTACTATTAAAAAAGCTAAATATTTCAGTTCAGTTCTGTTTAATTTAGTTTACATTAGTTAATTTAATTTAGTTTAGTTTAGTTAGTTAGTTAGTTAGTTAGTTAGTTAGTTAGTTAGTTAGTTAGTTGGTTAGTTAGTTTGTTTGCTAGGTTGACAGTTGGCAAGCCAAAACCAACCGTCTTTCTGCTGTGCTCTGTGCATCAGTTTAAAGTTTCTCCTATCTTTGTTGATTCAATAGTGGACCCACATCCTCATTAATACAGAAAGGCCAGGCTCCTACCTCTCAGTGCCAATCATTAGAGATCAGATGCTGTTGACACACACACACACACACACACACACACACACACACACACACACACACACACACACACACTCACACAGACACTCACACCGGGTAGCAGGCCACCTCAAATAGCACTGTTTTCCATGGGGACAGAGACGGGTTGGAGGGGGGGTATGAGAGAGGTGGAGAGACAGATGGATAAAGAGAGAGTGAGTGCGACAGAGATGAAGCACAATTGAGACAGAACGAGGGCGAGAGAGAGAGAGAGAGAGAGAGAGAGAGATGTCGTGCAAAGATAAATTCCACTTGACCTTCAATATGCCCCTCCCTCCCGAGCCTGTTGCTCCCCTCTTTCTCTCTCTCTCTCTCTCCTCCCCACATGCTCAATTCACTTTCCTTTATTCTCTCCGTCTCTCTCTCCCTCTCTCTCTCTCTCTCTCTCTCTCTCTCTCTCTCTCTCTCTCTCTCTCTCTCTCTCTCTCTCTCTCTTTTACTCTTTGATTGATGGCCTACATATGACTCAAACTGGTTCAATATGTTAAGTCCCAGCCCTCTACTTAGGTACTGATTGACACTCCATGTCCAGCCTCAATTCTCCCTATGAGTCCCTAATGGTTCATTCAGAGCTGAAAGGGTGTTAGCGCTGACCTCCCAATGACTAGAGTGATCTTAACACACACACACACACACACACACACACACACACACACACACACACACACAGACACACACATGGAGAGAGACACACACGCACACCCTCATCTTGCCGTTTCTCACAGAGCCATTTGCAGGGATTGATAGGTACAGTATAGAGAGCAAATCAAGCTAAGTGCTGTGATTGCTGCCTCACTGGAAAGTTAAATCCACCATACCATAGTCATGATTCTCGTCTCCCCCTACTCCCCTCCCTAACCCCACCTCTACTCCACTCCCCTCTCCTTGTGATGTGTGCCTTGTTCTTCTGAGGAGATTCTTCGTCTTGATAAAGCGAGCGTGAGCTCGATTGATCTTGTCAATGTACAACAGTGTTGGGTGTTCTTGTAAGTGAAACATGTACGAATGCGGGTTGTGTCATCTGTGTGTTTGTGTCTGTTTGCATTGTGTGTCTTTCTATCTAATGCACGAGATCTGTTTGATGTTTCCGTTCTTCACACTGTACATAAACCAATTTTTTTTTTGCCATATCTACAGTAACATGTCACAGAAGTGTTTTGTGGAGTCAGTTTCTCACTTCCCTGTGTGTCCCCTCTCTGTCAGGAGGAAGTACAAGAAGACGTCGCAGAGGTAAGTCCTCCTGATGCCTTCTTGTGGAGTGGAGACGTCCATGAAACCTCCACAGGCGTCATCCCTGAAAGCTCCCCATCCCTCGTCTATGAAGTCTCCCCGGCCCTCACTCATGGTCTGGTCCTTGAGCCAGGATTAAATAAGAACAAATGCCTGACCATACTGCAACACATGGATAAACACACACTCACACACACACACACACACACACACACACACACACACACACACACACACACACACACACACACACACACACATATAATATTCATTTATGCCCCCCCCCCACACACACACTCACATGCACTGAAACAAACACAAAAAAACACCTGAAGAAATCCACGAGGCGACACAGACACACTCTGAAGCACAAGCACACAGACACACACACACACACACACAAACACAAACCAACAAGGCCTTGATGCACACCCACACAAACACACACCTGCGTAAAGGTCGACGTACTTAAGCGTTGACTCACACCGCTGATTACCAAAGGATCAGTCATCACGGAGCAGGTGACACACACCAACACAACACACACACACACACACACACACACACACACACACACACACACACACACACGCCGGTCTACATAGATATCTAGTGGCGGTGAATAATTGGTAGGTGATGTCTTCCGTCCCCTCTAATACAAAGCCTCATTAGGGGAGAACTTGTTTGGAGATGCAGGGAAACTCCTCCGGGGAAATAAAGGGTGTGATCGACTTGGACTTGGGCTCGTTTGCCTTAAGGCATGCCAGTCGATAATGAGTTAATGGTGCTGTCTGAGTGGATGGAGTAGAGGGGTGCGTACGGGTAATCGTCCGTGTTGCACTCGTCTCGTCTGTGCGTGCAGTCTGTCGGCAGTGACGTCTAGTAACACAGTTTCGTCTACCTCAGTGGCCCAACTGCTGCATCTCATGTCGATGCCGAAATAAAAGGAAGCGGACGCCATTTTTGGGCGTTCACGGAGATTTCCTTTTAAGAAGGTAAGACATCCCGCAGATCGCTCGGTGTGCAAGATCGGACCAAAGCAGCCGTGTCGACACAAACAAGTGACCAGTGAAGCACGACGTGCGCCTGCACACACTGGGAAGAGATCGGAGCTGAGTGGAGGGATACGACACAGTGTCGCAGGGTGTGACGAGGCCGAAAGTGGTGGCTGGCTGTGCTCTTAGGGGGCCTGCAATTGGACATTTCCCGCTAGTTCTCCCCCCCTCCTCCTCTTCCTCTTCTCTTCCTCCACTACACTCTTTCCCGCTCTCCTCTCCAGCTTCCCCACCATTTTCTTTATCTCCCCCCCCTCATTGATTTCTCTCCGGCATCTCTGTCTCTCATCTCTAGCTGTATCCCTTTCGTCATTTTACCCCCTCTCCCTCCAATCCTCTTAACACCCCCCCCCCCCCCCCCCCTCTCTCTCTCCTTCTGTAAGTGCAGCGGTGGGTGGGCAGCATTTCCTCTGTGGAGAGCCCGCTGACTGACAGCTCCATATGTGTCTGTGTAATTACCGCTGGGCTAATTGGCAGCCAGGAATGCCGGGGGCTTTGTCATTACTGACACCCCAGGACAGCCTCTCTCACGCAGATTGGGAGGGGGATAGCCTCCGCACCGAGGGAGGGAGTCAGAGAGGGAGGGAGGGATGGAGGTAGAGGAGAGGGAGGAGAGGGAGGAAGGGGAGAGGAGAGGAGAGGAGAGGAGAGGAGAGGAGGGAGGGGTGAGGAGAGGAGAGGAGGGAGGGGGATGGATGGAGGGGTGTAGAGAGCGAGGGGAGAGGGAGGGAGGATGGATAGGGTTAAGAGTGGCTTAAGAGATGCTCTCTGACGAAGGGAGCGAGGCTGTTTGTGAGCTCCCGCCAGCCCCACAGCGTCACCGTCGCTCACAACCACGGCCCTCTCTCTCTCTCACTCGGGGCGCACACACGTAATCGGTAGCACAACACAAGCTCTATTCTGAGTTATTAAATTAGACTGCCAGGCAGCCGGACACAGAAGAGCCATTGATTACTCTGACCTTGGCCATGGCAAACAAACGCGTGAGTCAATATCCGTCCTCATAATGACCCCTAAGTTGTCGTAGAAAGCTTTGCTATTCCCCAGAGGGAAAACTCAAGTTTAGTCAGCCTTCGAGGGGAGCTGCGACAGCGAGCGCCGGACATTTTCTACCTGGGAAACAACCGGGCCGTTAAAGGGTTTCGCAGCACATCCTGCTTGTTAAAGGCCACCAGTGTACTGCCAGGGCTCCCTTCAAAGCACAAAGGGTTTTGCCATCCCATACAGGGCAGCCGTCCAGGTACAAAGGCTCTGCTTTCCCAGTGGTCAGCTCTACTGGGTGTGTCTTTCTGTGTGTGTGGGCTGTGGTTACAGTAGGGGTCTGTGTGTGTGTGTGGGCGCATGCGTGGGTCGGTTGTGGTGGTGGTGGGGGGGAGAGCGCTGTGTGTGCTGTTGGTGGGGGGGGGTTCTGTGTGTCTGTGTGTGGGTAGAGGGTTTCAGGTGTGTGTGTGTGTGTGTGTGTGTGTGTGTGTGTGTGTGTGTGTGTGTGTGTGTGTGTGTGTGTGTGTGTGTGTGTGTGTGTGTTAACGGGGGCAACCAGCATTGTCCCTGCTCTCCCTGTCAGAGCCTGCGGTATTTGTTCAGCGTCCTGGGAGCTAGGATGGAGGTTTTGGTGCCTTAATGACGCATGCAGTCCGGGCGTCCCTCTTCTCCCCTCTCCCTCCCTCCCTTTCTACCCCCCTCCCTCTCTCTTTCCACCTCACTCTCCCTTCCCTCCTCCCATGTCTGGCCAGTGTTTGTGGGCGAGGTAAGGCCAGGCCAGGACAGGACTGGAGAGACGCAGAGTCGGGAACACAAACACACAGAACCCTCTGTGGTATGTTGTTCTAAGTTCTAGAGCCTGGGCTTGGAGTGTGTGTGTGTGTGTGTGTGTGTGTGTGTGTGTGTGTGTGTGTGTGTGTGTGTGTGTGTGTGTGAGTGTGTATGTATGTACATTGTAAGGGAAGTGTATACGTGACCCCCCACCTGCATGTACGTACAGTATATATACTGTAAGAGCATGGGATTTTGCTTGAAGGCCAATGTATGTGTGTGTGTATGTGTGTGTGTGTGTGTGTGTGTTTGTGTGTGTGTGTGTGTGTGTGTGTGTGTGTGTGTGTGTGTGTGTGTGTGTGTGTGTGTGTGTGTGTGTGTGTGTGTATGTATGTATATTGTAAGGGAAGTGTATACGTGACCCCCCACCTGCATGTACTTATATACACTGTAAGTGCATGGGATTTTGCTTGAAGGCCTTTGTATGTGTGTGTGTGTGTGTGTGTGTGTGTGTGTGTGTCTATCTCACCGAGTGCATGCGGCCTTTAAGCGTGCCAATCCCATTTTGTGACTGAACAGTGGGACAGAAGAACGAGGGGAGAGAGAGGGCGAGGGAGAGGACCACAGATCCCCCCTCCTGTCACTCCTGTATGTCGAAAGTGGGGAGAGCCACCAGGGGTGGAGAGCGGAGCACTCTCTGTAATGTCATTAATCAACTGCCTTTTGGCTGCATTTCAAGAACATCCCATTACATCCTATTACCCAGCCGGCTTGCCTTGCGCTCCCCTCAGCCTTCGTCAGCCGGTAATGCTTATAGCTATTTACAGTGGATGACTCCCTCCGCGTAACGCTAGCCGCCTCTTTAGCGATGTTACAGGTGATGTGAGGGGCAGAGGGGGTGCGTTTCACATTACGTAGGCAGCGTGATCCGATAAAGACAACGGTGTATCGTGCGGGGCATTCACTGCTGGTGAGGAATCGGAGAGATTGGATTTTCTACAGATATGTTGTACAGATGTAGAGACAGATAGTCTCACGTTGTCCTCGTGTGGGGATGGATTCTCAGAATGTCACGATGTCATGTCGTCGTTGTTTATTCGGAGGACGAGTGCTGCCTCACTGCTGCCCCCTGTGTCGGTCCGGTAACTCTGGATTAAAAGTCTCCCATGACGGGGGGAGTTGGGAGGGGGGGTCAGGGGAACCTTGAGCCCCTCTTTAGTCTCATGACTCAGTCCTTCCCTCTCGTTAATTTTTCTCTTTCTGTTTCTCTTGATCTCTGCTCCACCACTCTTTCTCTTCTGCTTTCCACGTTCCCCTCTTTTCACAGCCCTCTCACCATCTCTCCGAGCCCCCCCCCCTCTCTCTATCTCTCTCTCTCTCTCTCTCTCTCTCTCTTTCTTTCTCTCCACCACCCCCCGCCATCCCTTCCTCTTTCCTTCTCCCCACACCTGATGATGCTGAGGTCTAATTGGCCGGCTCACACGGCGCTGCCAGCCGTGTCTAATTACATTCCACTCCGCCGGTCGCCCCCCTTCCCCTCGGTCGGCCATCAGGTGTTCCCTTTCTTCGTCGATGTGTAGCCCCCTCGGTGCACCTATTCACACTGAACTCACGGTTCTTTAAACAACGCAGGTGCAAAGAGAGACCCCCCCCCTGCCCCAGACCATCACCGGAACCCACACACAATAAAAACACATGACTGTAGAGCTGCCAAGGAACATGGACGCGCGGCATTGGAATACCAACAGTTTTTTTCTCTCTCTCAAATCCAAACGCTGCGGATGACAAACAGAACATATTCACTTGAACCCAACTTGAATACTGAATTTGAAGCTGTAAAAAAAAAATAATATTCAGGTTTTTTTTTTATTTGGGGACTGGCTCGGCATTAATATGCCCAGGGACATCTGAAAACGCAATTAAGTCAGCTTATCAGGAGGAGGAACCAATTGCAGACGGTGCCCAGAGCAAAGAGCAGAAAGTTGCTTGTGTTCTTAATGTGTGTGTCTCCTAAATGGAAATCACATGACGGTGTGTGAGCACGCAGCCCTCTGTGAACACTCCAACTCTGTGGGTTGCCTACTCTGGCACGGAAGATAAGGACTCGGATTTATTCGGCATGTCGCCCCTTTCATCCCCCTCTTTTACCTCTCCTCCATCTCCTCGTCTCCTCCCATTCCTCCCTCTGTCCCTTCGACCAACTTCGCTTCCCTCCTTCCTTTCCTCCGTCCATCCTTCCCTCCATCCATCCTTCCCTCTGCTCCCACCTCCATGGTTTCCTCCATCCCTCTCTTCCTCACTCTTTTCCCGCTGGCCATGACCGTTGAGCCCTCGGGGAGGGTTCTGCCCCGATAGCACCACTGAGGGTGTACGTGTGGGTCGTACTCTCACGCCCGTGTCATAGCCCATTGGTGACACAGTGTACGGGACCCCGCAAGGAGAACCAGACACCTCTGACGTGCCGTAATCTTAACGTTAGATTAAGACTACCAGCCCCAACCCTGTAACCGACATGTCGTACTTGGACAGGTTTTATTCCGATAGCCTCTTCTCCCCTGGAAACGCAGAAGAGCAAACGGCGATATATTAAGATCTTATTGGGAAGGCGTTAGTGCCTGACAGGGGAGAACGAGGGTGACTGGCCCAAAGGCGCGCTGTGTTTATATTGACTGGGTGATGGTTTAATCAGCCAGGCAGCGGGCTACAGAGAGCCGTTTGTTGCCCGTAACGCTGAGGAATTCAACATGACACATTGAATTATGCTGTTGTTTGTCGCGGGATAGACGGCTCTTTCATTAAGTTATGATTGATGACCCTCGCCTGTTTCCACTGCTTGGGATGTGCATGTGTGTGTGCTTGTGTATGAACGTGCGCGCACGCGCCCGCTTGAGGGCATGCGTGTGTGCCGAGAGAAAGCCTGGGTGTGTGTGTGTGTGTGTGTGTGTGTGTGTGTGGCTGTGCTTGTGTGTATGAGAAGGAGATAAAACGGAAGACGAATGGCACCGTCAGTCTCGGAGTCATTCCAGAGACACGTGTACACTCTATGATAGCGATGTTATTACCCCCCTCAAACCTCCAGCTCAACCTCCGTTTAACGCCGACTGAACATTCCCTCCAGAATGTAAGTGTGTAATGTACCCTGGCACCCTGTGTAAACTCCATCTCACGTCTGCGCTGTGCTGGCTCAGATTGCTCAGGGCCTCGTTTGGACTGGATCCATCCAGACCAAACCAGCACCAAGTTGTCTCTCATCTGTCATGTACTGTATGTGAACACAGTTTAGTCCGTCCTAATATGCTAAAGTGCACATTGAATAATTTTTTTTTAATCAAAAAATTATCTGCATCGCATAGTATTTTATGAAGCTCTCCTGACATAAACCAAGGAACTTCAGATTTTCCAGTGACAATGTCTTTGAAGAGAAGACTGTTTGGGATGGGCTCCCCAACGGCGGGCCTTTGCTGTCTATCGGCCTTTAAAAGAGCTTCTTGTACCAGCCCTCATTCTGGAGTAGATAAAGGGCCGGAACGATGAGCCTCATCAAGACAAAGTGGTCTCCGCTGAGCTCATCGGGCGGGACAAGCCTCCCCCAAAATCTCCATTTGTTCCAGAGCAGCATCTAATTAATTAAGGCTAATTGAGTTGTTAATGAGATGCTAATCGGCCAGTGTAGGACCGTGGCTTGGAGAACGTCGGGTAACATCATTGGAGGATTAATCCCGGAATGTTATTGAACGACCTTGGCATGTGGCTGTAGATGGATGTAACAACCTTGGGTGACTTTGCCTGTCTGTCACGTTAGCAATGAAAAGTCACTTAGCCAAATGAGCCCTTTATGAATGAACGAATACGGAAAACGTACACTTTACAAGGCTAACAAAATGAATGGCTTAGTGAAGAGATCCGTGTCATCAAGGTCATTTCGACAGACTAGATGTAAAAAAAAAACGAAAACATTGACGCATTGTATCATCACAATAGAACCACTCAAAGGGGTAGGACTCTGTCCCAGTGGCTTCACACGGTGAAGGGCACAGTGGGGTTTCCAGCTGGCCCGCGCAGTGAAGTGCAGCGCCGCGTCCTCGTCTGCCGAAAGGGACGAAGGACGGATGGATGGCGCCGGTGACCTCGAGGCTTTGCACTGATCACTCGACGGCCCGGGCCTGTCTGTCTCGCCCGTTTCTATACGGCTCTTGAAAAACCAACAGAAGCATCACAGGCTCCATTTAGCGATTGAATTGAGGGCTTCCTATAGCCTTCGCTGTGTAAATGAGTTAGGATGTGAATGAATTTAGTACAAGCCAGAAAATTTAAGACCATGTCTCTGTTAACAGGTTATGAAGGACTACACGTTTGGATATGCAACTTAATATTTATGAATTATGATTTATACTATGAAAATTTAAATTATCTAAATAATTACATAATAATTTGTGTGTTTGACTGTTGTCTACTTATTTTGGGGCAGATAAAAAGTTTCTTCCATATAGAGTTAAAATCAAACGGAATCTTAAAAAAAAAGAAAAGACGTAAACCCAAAGGCAAAGAGCCTCATCTTCTCACCTCGGTGCATCCTTTCCGCATGTTTCCTCTACATACAGTGCGTAGAATTAGAATGGTCTTCCGTGCCTCTCCTGTTTAGACCCATACTCTGAACCTCAGCCGAGGCTATCCAATCTACCCAAGCAACATAAGCAAGAACATTGACCTTCGCCAGGCACTCTGTACATCGACATGAGTGGGTTCTATAAAAAGACCCATCAAAGTAAACACGGAAACTGAATTATAATTCACCGAGGCATGTTTCCCAGCATCAGCATTAGAGAATCCCTGTTATCCAATGATACGCTTTGTTTTCTTCCCATTACTCTGATCAGGGAACGGCCGCTGTCCTAAACGGCGGTCTTTGTGGGGTCAGGCCGTCCATACAAGGACACAGCGAGGATATTGTTACTCCCAGTCTGGGAACACACCTCTTCAGCACTCCAATCACACTCCGCCAAATGCAGAGTGCACTGTGTTTCAGTTATTATTTGAAACCGGTTTCTGCCTGTGGATTGTGTGTGTGTGTGTGTGTGTGTGTGTGTGTGTGTATGTGTGTGTGTGTGCCGGGGTGGGGGGTGTTAGGAGGGTGTGGGGGTGTTTACGTATGTGTGTGTGTGTGTGTGTGTGTGTGTGTGTGTGTGTGTGTGTGTGTGTGTGTGTGTGTGTGTGTGTGTGTGTGCACTGTCACGTCTTTCCCTATCACGACCTAGCCACAGAGTGCTTGTAAATATTTGAAGACAGCTCGGGGGTTTGAATGTGACGCACTGACACGGTCACCCTGGGGCGCAGGAGGAAATCCATGTTCAAATCATTAGCCTGGTGACTGGGGGGAGACACAGTGAGATCCTGCTGCTGCCAACCTGCAGCGAAATACCAGTGTGAAAAAGCACTTAAAAACATGCCTGCGTTTAATTGCAGTAGTTCTGATGTGATTGCAGTGTGTGTGTGTGTGTGTGTGTGTGTGTGTGTGTATGTGTGTGTGTTTCGTTGGAGTATCTGGCATTGAGCTGGTTTGACTCATCTCACATGGGACTCCGCAACCTTTGGACGTTTTATTTCCCTTTATTAGATTGCTATAAGTGAATTATTGTTGGCATTGCAGGGGCCCTGGGAACATTTGTTATATGTTAGATAGCCTTGTTGATTATTAAGTATAATTATTATAGTATAACCTCTGGTAAATAAAATATAAAATTTGAATTTTTTTTTTTACCTAGTATTTAGAATAGTGCTCATACATTGGATTTAACTCTGTGTGTGTTTGTTTCATGGCCCTGAAACAGGTGTAAATCTGTGTAAATCTATCCTATACACTCAGATGGAACACGATTCTAGGTTTTTTCTTGCCACCATCTGGTCTCTTCAATTACTGCCTATTGCCCCCTGACACCCCTCCCCCCCCCCCCTACCCCTCTCTCTCTCTCTTTATCCCTATAGACCTGCTGCCCTCCATCCTCTCCTGTGGGATGCATAATTTAATCTCTGGTTGTTATGTAAGGACGGCCCCATGCAGCGGCAGGGATTATGTACTCTGACGATGCCACAACACTGACACATGTCAACAGAAGAAAGACCCTGCTAGATTAATGGCTGGTGGGCGTGGTTACCGAGAAAATCTCGCTTGCGTGTGACAGTCGACAAATTCACAAATTTGTTTTTTTTTTTTTTTTTTTTTAATTTGTGGTTTTAGAATATAGCCATTTATTGCCTGCTGTCTACTGTATACAGTACACTGTTAAGGCATATATATATATTGAAAAAACATTTCTACGATTTGCAGTTTTTAATACCGACTGTTACATTAAAAGGTTTTTATGTTGCAGACTCTTTCATCCAAAGTGAGATTACAGGGACACTTCCCCTGGAGCAATTCAGGGTTAAATGCCTTGCTCAAGGACATACTAGTTGGATTTTAACTCTTGACCTCCCGGTCAACAGGTAACATTCCTACCCCCTAGGGCCTGGGCCACCACTATCCCTGCAAAAGCATGTTTGTTTCACAGTCTGTCGACTTCCTCAATGAAACTTGCCATCACAATGCCATCCCATTGTACACGAGCGCAGTAGGATGTTTTCAGAACTATGTTTGCACTTAAACAGGGGCAAAAGCATGTAGGATTTCCAGTGTTACATTACTGCCTCATCAGTCATTATTTTTTACTTTTCCAGTCATGAGGATTACATTTGGAACAGTGGGAGCCTTCTTAGTGGACAGAGAGTTAATACAGTTGAAGTCAAATGTTAAGCCTCAGGTGTATACCATTAAGGGACACAACTGGCATTGGCTTGGTCTGCATGGCACCGCTAGCATTGGGCCTCTCCAGCATTGTATGGAGTGACGGGCACATTCAAAAACCAGGAGGTCTGTTGTGCGTTTTGACACACTAGGAATGGTTTTATAGAAACTACATTATGAGCCTTAATAAATGTAAATACATGTATGCAAAAAATAAATAAAAACACAATTTAAACAAAAGGAAATATATGCAGCCCTGTTGGATTCATGAATATGCATGTCCAAACCAGTTGCATTCAGACCACACTGATAACGTTTATTTTATTTTTAAGTACATTTCTTGCCACTTTCCAATCCCACTACCTTGCCCTTCAGTATGTGCGTCACTCAAATCCCTTTTTGGATGTGGCATCTCCAAACGAGCAAATGCAGCTCACATCAGAACCATTTACGACTTCATTAGGTCCATAATTAAGGACTAATGTGACCTCGCCGACATTCCAACGCTCTCGTGTTTTGGTCCTGAGCTAATTTGTTCCTGTTTATTTATTTTTTTTGTCCACTGCCTGTTTTCCTCCCTAATTGGAGATAACAGGGCACTCAGGCTATCCAAGCAGGCTAAGTGGGTTAACGTGACATCAGGGTTTGAAATTGATTTGTGCTGAGATGTCTGGCGACAAGCTGCCCTTAGTGGGGGCCAAGCTTTGTCCCAGGAGTGAGAGGGAGTGTGTGGGTGGGGTCCTCAGTGGCAGCACAGGGTCAGGAGGTCTGTTTCCTACTTGCTAAAGCAACAACTCCGGGATGTGATACCACTGCATAATGTACCTGCTATTCAATTTGGAGTTGAATTGAAGGCTAAATACATCCAGGATTTGAATTCTGTTTATTTAATTTATGTTTTGGCATTTGTTCACAAATGAGTTCCTAGAAAGGGTAAAATGGGCCAGTGAGATTAAAATAAATAGCTTAGACTGCTTTGTTTGCACGCTTACAGCATAACATTAAATAAACCTACGACACACACACACACACACACACACACACACACACATTTACTACACAGGCTCTCTCTGCTCCTCTCTGTATTTACTCTCCTTTTATAGATACATATTCAACACAGACGAGGACAAACAGGAAGCTACACACACGCACGCATGCACACACACACGCACACACTATAATGCTCTTTATCGAATGATCGGCCCATTGTGTTTCCTTCAAACTGAGATGCCTTTGCGTGGATGTTTAATGAGTGGGGAGTGTCTGAATTGTGATTTGCAGGTTCTTCACGGTAGTTTATGGTGCTCCGTTTTATGCGACACTCTGAAATGCTAATGCAACACAGTGCCTATAAAAGGCTGCACGCTAGATAAACGTTCCAGGTTTGAAAAAGGATGATCGGTTGACATTAATCAGACACTCACTCTTAAGCTTTGTCACACTCACCCGTCCGCGATAGGACATGCTGAGTTTGGCATCTCTCTAGTTTAATCGGGCCCGCTCTATGGCAGCCTCTTAAATGGACAGTTTGGAAGTCCATATTGGAGTATCATTTGATGGTAGTTTACCAGTTTACACTCTGTGACTTGGTAATAGTAGTGTGATTACTCTCTCTATCGCTGTTGTGTCGTGGTTGAATTTGGTGCCCTTTTGACCCTAATCTCTGGGTCGCTTTCGGGTCTCAGAACCTCAGAACAGCCTGTTATGTTTTTCTTTTACATCCATTCACCGGGTTGGTTGCATTTGACCCCTTAGTAACTGATCAAAAACAACGGTTTGCCTCGTTTTTTGTATCGTCGTTTCTACGGTGAAGAGACTGACAACTATTAACTGTTTGACCTCCTGGTTCAATCGGCAAGTTTCTCTGTATACGTCTTGTACTCTTAACTGGCTTTGATGCCATTTCCTCCGTAAATTTGGCTTTACTGCGTCATCCAAATGTCTCTGGGCCCGCTTGATTGGCAGAAGTTTGACGTGAGTGGGCTGCATACAGCCAATCACTGTTGTTTTTGGGAGAGTGGTGTGTTTCCCTCCGCCCGGCTTGACAAGTCCGTCATTCTGAAACTCCCACAGGAGACACGCTTTGTTCAGGCAACATAAAGCGCCTCGGTAACTCACAGTGTGCCATTGTTTTAAGGGAGTGCTCGGAGTTGAAAACAGAATTGTGATATGAACGAGAGGCATAGCAGAACGTGCAGGTTGTTGTGTGTAGAGGATTCCTGTTGTGCTCATGAAAACCGTGTGCTGTTGCGATCGGTGTGCTGTTTTGGGTACAGGTTTGAGTTTGGAGCTGCTGAACACTTTATCTGCCAAATTCTCGGGCTGCTCTAGCCTTTTGTATTGTTCTTTGAAAGAACACCTCACAAAAGCAGCCCAGCATTACTTTTCCACAGTGACTTGCCCTCAAAGATTGAAAAAGAGTCAATCACCAGCATATAAAAAGAGATGTCTAGCGCCTACGTCTCCGCCTAGATACAATGTAAGAACACACACACACACACACGGGAAAAACAACAGGAATTAAACAGATTTAATCATAGATGTAACCATATCAACTTATTATCTGCAAGTATATCATTGTTGTGCTCTTTGTATGCCATTTCTTAGTGTCTGAATATGTAGAGTTTGTTATAAGCTCTACTTGTATGAGCTGATGGTGATGAATTGGTGTACGGTCACTGACTTTGTAAATTTGCAATGTAAATTGCATTTCTAATCATCATTTAAATAGCCTATAAATGCAGTCATCATTAAAGGCATAATCAAAATTAAACCATTCATATTCCCCCTTAATCTTTCAATCGATCAAATCATGAGCTTACAAACACACTAGTGACAGACGTTCGAGTAATCTAATTGGATTTACCGTTCAACGCCCCTTCCCCATTCAACACCTCCTTCATAGTCAACCTGTATTGGTAGTCCAGTGTGGATGTTAATACGTAGGGTAGGAACTGTCTCGTTTGGTAGGAACTGCCCCCCCCCCCCCCCCCCCCCCCCCCCCCCCCCCCCCCCCCCCCCCCCCCCCCCACACACACACACACACACACCTCAACTTATGCCAAACCTCTGTGTGTTCCTCTAGCGCACTCTAATCCCCCTGGGTGGTTACACTGACCCGAGACATCGTTTACATGGCGTCTGGGATAGGGTGCCAGCGCCAGGCGGGGAGGCAGCCAAAGTTTGCATGGCAGGTGGTCCCACACTCCTGTCTCCTCTTTGCGGTGGAGGGAAACAAGCTCTGATTGGTGTTTTTATAGCTTTTGTTTCCTCAAGACCGAGAAATCGTTTTCTTTGCCTTTTTTTTTCTTCAGGAGATGTTCAGGAGTAAGTGCATTCCGCGCTGCTTACCTTCGGGTGAGATCGAGGGAAGCCGAAGGAAAGACACGTGTAGGGTGGAGTGGATTCTCATGTCAGGTCCCTGATTCACTCACTCCAGACAGGGCTGACATGGGTAACATGTAAACACAGAGAGAGAGAGAGAGAGAGAGAGAGAGAGAGAGAGACACCATGTTAGGCATGATAAACAAAGTCCCTCCACCTCGCCATGGAGTGTCCTCAGGCGTCCACTGTCGCTGTTTCTCTTAGAGTGGCTGTGCTGTAAAAACGAAAACGGGCAAAGAAACAGTTGACCTTTGACCATGAACGAAACATCATTCGTGAATTAAGGGCGACGGCAGTGACTGCTCGCTTACTCTGCCCTGCGTCTGAAGCTGTTAAGCCGACCTGTTGAGCCCTCAGTATCAGCAGAGCACGCTGGGCAAACCCTGTTCTGTCTGCAGTGCACCACATTAGAGAATGACAAGAGAGATATATGAGTCTGGCCAAACTGCTGTTGTTCCCCCTCCCCTCTCTCTTCAAACAAGGCCTGCTTATCTACCAGCCCACACTCGATGTTGGCCCTGTCGGTAGATGTTCTCGTGTATTTATTGCCATATTTATCTTTTGTCTTTCAAATAGCGACGCACAATGAGGATGCCCCCTGATACTTCCTTGCCTTTGTATCGTAACGAATCTGTTCTCTTTTCTCTCCTTCGTCTTCTCAGCCGCTCACCGCACTGTGACTCAACCCATTAATGATGTCGTTAGCGAACCCCTGAGATGCTGCGTAGACGCGTTTTACTTTTTGAACTCAAAACGAAATTAGCCTTGACTCAAATTCAATTAGGGTCTCACGGGGCATTCGTTTGGCTTCATTGTTTGGCGAACAAAAGCCGGTGGCCGACAAAAAGGCTCTCCCAAATATTCATGGTAATAGTATCTGTATAAGCATCATTGAAGTCAGTGAGCGTAGAGCAGCACTGCATTTGCGACAACATTGTTTTACAAATTGCAGTACATAAAAGCAAGCAAATGAGCAATTACTGACTCTTCTTCCCTGCATTCACAATTTGATTCGATGGAGGGAGGCTGAACTATCTCTTCCTCTATTCATGCATGAAGAGCTCATTGACACACAGCTGTGCCTTAATAGCCATTATTAGTCAATGCATCAACTATGGTACGAGTGTGCGTTCTCTCTGTTGGAATCGTAGCATGGCACGTGTTGTTGTGGTTGTGGTTTTTACTCTCATCGGGTATTCACAAGAGTTTTCTGATAGCAACATGAAACATGAAAAAAAAGTCCGCTGTGTCCACTAGTGATTTCCGCTGCCCTCCAGTTGCTGGTTGTTGATAAATGTTGGCGTTTCTCGTGAGGAATGGTGATAACAAATATTGCTGTCTGTCTCGAGGCCATCAGGACATCTAAGCCTGCCTCCCTCACGTCATTTAGGAGACTCCAGGAATAGACAGACCACAACAGCTCTTTAAGGCGCCTGTTGATGCGATGTGGCTGACTCTGTGGGTTAGGTATGGCGCCTAGGTCCAGGCTGATGGAAGTCATGTCCGTTTTAAGAGAATTACCGTCTCATTTCATTGTAAATAAAACCGGTTCAGTCCAATAAATGTCAGTTGTAATCATAATTAGGATAGCTCTGAAGCTCAAGAATTTTTTTAAATGTGGGAATCAAATCAATGAAAAGGTGAATTGTCTCTTTGTATTAGGACTTACTAATAGTGTTTGTACTTTATAATAATGAATATTTCACTTCGATGATGTTAAGATTTGAGTTAGAGGGCTAACAGCAGACATTAATGCCCAAGAACCAAAGGGTTTGCTTGTGATCTTTAGCCTCCAAACTATTTGATAGCCCACTACAATAAAATCCCAAGCCTTAGGCTTTTAGATAAGAGTAATACGTTTAAAAAAGAAAAAAAAACAGTTTTGGGCACTCACTCAGGCAAGCAGCACTTGACCTCAAAGGAAAGCAGGTGGCACATCACAATAGGCTGCAGCGATTAGGATCTTTGCAGCTTTGCCTTGGTGCTGGCTGGGGAGATTTTGAGCTTTTATTTTCTATAATGGGAGACTGTCGGCCATCGCGTGACCTGTAATCACTTTCTTTTCATTCAGCTTTTACATAGACGTCCACGTTCTTCATATTTAATAAATTAGATGTATAAGTTTAAGTGTGTCAGTGTAATCATTCTTGTATTTTATTGATGAAAATATGTATAAAAAAAAATGTCTATCTGAATGACGATTTTGGGCACTGTCACACTTTCTCATCAATTATTTGTGTTTTTATTATTTCAATTGTAGTTTAATTTGTGGAAAACAAAATGGCCATGGTTTAAACGGTCGTTGACGTTTGTTCCAGGCTAAGGTGTCTCGTGAAGCAGCTGGAGAGAGGAGAAGCATCTCTGGTCGACCTCAAGAAAAACCTTGAGTATGCAGCGTCCGTGTTGGAATCCGTCTACATCGAAGAGACCAGGTAAAGAAACGACAGCCCTCACCGATGCCAGGGAGCCATGCGTCACGGAGGGAGAACACACCTATAGGAGAAGTGCTTCATTAAACAGTGACTGAGTGAGGTGTGTGTGTGTGTGTGTGTGTGTGTGTGTGTGTGTGTGTGTGTGTGTGTGTGTGTGTGTGTGTGTGTGTGTGTGTGTGTGTGTGTGTGTGTGTGTGTGTGTGTGTGTGTGTGTGTGTGTGACCCGACCTGTTCCCTCGGCAGCGGACTGTAACCGTAGAGACAGCTGTATTAAAACATTGTTGCAAAGCCATTAAATAGTTTAGTGCACCATTTCACCTCTACCATATGGGGGGACTGATGCTATAAGCCCCACACTACCCCCCCAGTGTGATGCATGGCTTACTGTAAATGGACAGATGGAATTTTAAAGAAATATGTGTGTGTGTGTGTGTGTGTGTGTGTGTGTGTGTGTGTGTGTGTGTGTGAGAGAGAGAGAGAGAGAGAGAGTGAGGGGGGGAGGCATGCTGCTCTGACTGTTGACTTCAGGTCCTGAATTCCCTGATATGGTCAGGCTTATGGAATTATGTAAGACTATCGTCATGGAAACCCAGCCAGGATTAGGCCGAGCAAGGGTTTGACGCGCACCTACCATACAACATGTCAACATATATGACACAACACCCCAGGGACACAGTTCATTTGAGTAGTGGTAGACCCATGGGATTTAAAGTCCATTTAGATTTTAATAACCTTTTCGGCGGCCGTTTTGGAGGTTACGTAAGAAGTGATGCAATGCCACTGACAGCTGTGTTTGGACTTTGATCCCTCATGCTCTGGGCCAAAGCTCTGATATTCTGCGATAATCATTCCTTCCTCCCTGCCCTCCTCCTCACCCTCCTCCCCGTCCCCCCTCCTCTCTCAGGCGGCTGGTGGACACGGAGGACGAGCTCAGTGACATCCAGTCGGAGTCGGTGCCGTCCGAGGTGCGGGACTGGCTGGCCTCCACCTTCACTCGTCAGATGGGCCTCATGCTGCGGCGGACGGAAGAGAAGCCGCGCTTCCGCAGCATCGTGCACGCCGTGCAGGCCGGGATCTTTGTAGAGAGGTACGACGGAGGGCAGGGCCCACCACAACAACAACAACAACAACAACAACAACCACCAAACGTCTCTTCATAACTCAACAAGAGTGTAATAGGAGGAATACGCATGCTGTACAAACACACATACACACACGCACACACATGCATGCAGACGAACACACACGCACATGCCCACATACTCATCAAGACACACACGCACGTTCACCCTAAACTGCTCTGAATACTTATAGACCCGTGTGTGTGTACTCAGTGCCATCATCTGTATGTAGGTTTCTCTCGACGACTCCACCAGCTCTCCATCAGTCACCTGCGAGCCCCGGTGGGTACGCGTCAGCGAGCCAGCTCTGTCACTCGTACGGGCCTTGCATTTTTAAAATTCAATCTCAGAAACCCATTACTGATGTTCGTACGTGCATGTGAGTGTGTGTATATATATACACACACGTGTGCGTGTGTGTGTTAATACATATGTGTGTGTGTGTGTGTGTGTGTGTGTGTGTGTGTGTGTTTGGGTGAGAGAGAGTGTTGACTCAGCTCACTGTTGTGTTGGGTTGCCATGCCGGGGCTTTGACAGGCCTGGATAAGCACAATCACTCTAGACGCAGAAGAAGAATAAATAAAAAAAAGACTTGCTCTCTCTTTCTCCGCCAGGTCGTGCTTTCTCACTTACATTATTATACAGGAGCGTAATAATAGATCTCCAAGCTATGCTCACTCAACTGAAAAAAAACCCCCACCACCCCCCCACCCCCCAAAGTACTTAATAAGCCATATTTCTCACCACATGGTGACTAAAGTAAGACTAAATTAAGGCTAAACACTAGTTGTGATAACTTGACTAACTATGACTTTTCATAATGCACTATCCTGTTGTGTAGTTTGGAGTAATAATACATTGTTAATATATAGTTAATATATTGACCCTGTTTATGTATATGCATACGGATTGAAAGTACTTAGTAGTTCTATGGGATAGGCCCTGGTGGTGCATTGTCTTTAAACCTCCTCTCGTTTGATGTCTCTATCTTTCCTTCACAGAATGTACCGACGCACCTCCAACATGGTGGGGCTCAGCTACCCCCCCGCCGTCATCACTGTGCTCAAGGTATAAGACAAGCACGTGTCCTGGATGCCGGCACGCACGCACGCACACACACACACACACACACACACACACACACACACACACACACACACACACACACACACACACGCACACACAGACAGACGAAGACAAACACACACACACAGAGAAAACACACATTTTCAATGCTGAATACACGTGATTACACGCGAGGACTAATCCACGCTTTACTTACGCTTTTAACTAAACGTGAGAGAGAACCCAGTGAGGCACAAGTGCTGGCTGTTTTAATTTCTCCAGCTAACATTTGATGATGAAAGAGACACTTCTCTCTTTGTTCCTCCCCCTCCGCAGCACGTGGACAAGTGGTCGTTCGACGTGTTTGCTTTGAACGACGCCAGCGGCGACCACGCTCTGAAGTTCATCTTCTACGAGCTGCTCACCAGATACGACCTGATCAGCCGATTCAAGGTACCCACAGACCCCCTCTAAACACCACCCCCGTGTCCACTCACTCACTCAAAAACCCACCAACCTGTCCGCAGAACTAAGATTCACGTTGCATTTTCAACGTGTTCCGCCACCCCCCCCCCCTCCCCCCACCTCACCCTGCGTTGATTGGTCCTATTGTCCGTCAATCAAACATAGTGTGGTGTGTGCACTCGTCCTCCTCCTACTTCCTGACGCTAGGGGAGGGTGCTGCTCTCTAGCTGAGAGGACTGGAGTGGAGCTGCTCAATGGACGCTGATGGAGCTCATTTGAGCGCATTGTTTCAAGGTGCTGTGGCCGCTTCACTTGTAGAGGGAAGGCATCTAAAAACAAATGACTCTCGAGCACTCTTGCCATAGAAACTAACGTGAAACTGGCATCCTGTCCGCATACCAGGGAGTTATACAAGTGATTCCCACAATTGTTATGGCCTCTTTAAAGATCGGATACATAATCATGGCAACCAGTCCTTGACTGAGAAATGTAATGATCCATATTCCGTGATCTCGGTCCATTCCAGATCCCTATCTCGGCCGTAGTGTCCTTCGTGGAGGCGCTGGAGGTGGGCTACGGCAAACACAAGAACCCTTACCACAACCTGATGCACGCCGCGGACGTCACACAGACTGTCCACTACCTGCTGCTGAAGACCGGCATGGTGGTGAGCGGGGCGGCACGCACGTACACACACATTGATTCACACAAACACACGCACATACTCACACACACACACACACACACACACACACACACACACACACACACACAAACGCTTTATGCGGTACACGATCATTTAGAGATGTAATTAGGCACTGCAGTATTCAAAAGCCTTCATTATGTAATTTGCAATGAAGTAAAGACAAAATAATGTAATATAGTATGAGCTTTGGAAATTTTACGATGAGTGTTTCATTCTTTTTTGTTTTGGAATGTTAATCAGTCGGCAAGTGCGCCACAGAATTGCATGTTTACATTTTTAAACTTGGCTATATTTCCCAGACAATCCCACATCAATCCTTTTCAGTGAAATGGCAGACATCTGGAACAAACTTTATTTATATCCTGGTTCTTACTTGAAACAGACCGGAAAATAGCATAGATATATGTTTAGGGCATTATTCAAATATTTGCACACATACTTTAAATCTCCATTTTAATATACCCCTCCAGGAGTTTTTTTTTAAATAAATTCTTTAATCAACTCCCAAACTTCATATTTCCTATTGATGATGTTTCGCTTATTCCATCTGCTAAGCCATATTTCACGTCCCTGTCGCTAGTCACTTTAGGGCTTTTGTGGCACGGCGCTATGGCAACAAAACACTGGTTTTGCCCCCCCCCCCACACACACACACACACCTCCTCCTACGTCTGCTGTGTTTATTTAATCAGCGTAACAATGCCGGGGCAACAGCTGTCGACGATTGCTGAGGTTGTGGTGGGTAGTGCCCCAAGACTAACTGCATTACGCCAAGGGCCCTGGGCACCCGAGGGACACACCACACCATCAATCATTCTCAGGGCCCCTCCAGTCGTCATTCAATCACAAATCAACGGGTCGTTCATAAAGCTGCCCACAGAGGAAATGTACTGGCGTATGGATCTGCAGACACACGTGTGCTCATCTCTTATCAACCTCCATACAGATTAGTCGACGTTAATCGATTTTAACTTCTCAAACAAACAACAAAAATTAAAAAAATAAACTTGTTGCTTATTTTAGTAGGCTTATTGTTGTGAGATTTGATTTATTTATTTAACCTTTATTTAGCCAGGTAAGAGCCTATTGAGATAAAGAAAATCTCTTTTGCAAGGGTGTCCTGGCCAAGATAGGCAGCAGCACAGAATAAAACAAGGGATTACAAAACAGCCAAAATGACAATACTACAATAAATAAGACATGAACCAGCATAGTACAAGCCACATATCAAAAATGTCAATTAAAGCATTTACACCCTAATGATTTTCTCTCCAGATAATTTAAAATGGATTTAAAAGCAGGCAGAGAAATTAAATAATTAATTTTAAATCATTTTGCAACATATTCCAGCGTGCACAATACATGAAAGCTCTTTTCCCACTCACTGTAGGCACATCGGGTAATGACAATGTGTAAAGATTGTGTGACTGCAAAGAAAACTGTCCAGCACTTTACTGTCTAAAAACCTAGGTAGGATGGGAGCAGACCAAGAATTGCCTTGTAAGTAAAAGAATACCAGTGTGTTACGAGTGTAAGTGGGTTGCTGAACACTGTGGATACACTGCTATCTGTTTTATTTTTAAATCCGTATTAATCTAAATGCCTGCCCTTTTCATTAGACAATCCAAACACGAGGTGCATGACAATGCAGAAAAACTGAATTGGCTGCTGCTTTCACAAGCACTTCTCCACCTCGCTCCCTCAGTCACGAGGCAGAGATTCAGAAAAGCTTTTACTATGCCATCAATCGAGCCATAATGGGAAAGTGTAGTTTACGGATGCGCTTTATGGAAGCATTACGTTATAATGTAAAATTCAAGATTGCGTTGGCCTTCTATTTCTAAGAAAGTTGCCCCAGTCACCGTCTGGGTTGAGGGGCGGGGGGGGGGGGGGGGGCAAAGAGGGGGATCGTATGACAGTGATGGAATTGCAAATGATTCGAAATGGCTTTTGGGTGTCTTCCAAAATGCTCTTTTTTAATGTCCCTTTCTTCACCGTTCTTCTCTTTCTCATTTCTGTCTGTCTTCTTTGGATTTTTTTCTTTCTTCTTTCTACTGGTTCTTTCCCCCTCTCTGTCACTCATGGCCATCTACTACACCTTCATTATTCCTCTTATTTCCTGTTTTCCTATTTCTCCTATTCCATCTTTTTCTCCTCATACCTCTCCTTTCATTTCATCCCTTTGCTTCATATTTTCCTTTTCCTCACCTCTTTTCTTATTTTTTTGCCTCTCTTTTTCTTCCCTCCCCCTGCCCTCTCTCCTTGCCTTCCTTTCTACATTTTTCCTATCCTCCATTCTTCCTCTTTTCCCTCATCTTCTTGTGTTCCAGAACTGGCTGACAGAGCTGGAGATCTTTGCCATGATCTTTGCAGCGGCTGTTCACGACTATGAGCACACGGGGACCACCAACAACTTCCACATTCAGACCAGGTACAGTGATGGGGTGGGCACATCTAAAATGCATGGCACGGTCGTCGCTGCTGCCGCTGACTCATAGATCGGTGTGTTCATTCGGTGACTGCACACATCGCTTACATTAGGACAGCCCGTCCTCTCAGCACATATGAGCACACAAGTATTAAATGCCCACAAGACATGCTGTATTTTTCCAAGCACTAGGCATTGGTCCACAAGCAAAGGGAGAACATTTTATAGTGTTTAAAACCTAAATGTATACATATCGTTTTGCTCATCTTATGGGTTTTGGAAAGTTAAGACTACGGCTTCAAAGAGCGTTTCATCAACTTTTGGACACGTGTAGCAATACAACGTTGATGTTACCTATTCACGTTGGTAAATTTGCTTTCAGGGTGCTCCCTGAAAATCCCATTGGCCAATTTAAATCTATAGACAAAGCATTTGTATGTGTTTCTCCCAAGGTCAGACACGGCCATCCTGTACAACGACCGCTCGGTGCTGGAGAGTCACCATGTCAGCGCCGCATACCGCCTCCTACAGGACGACGATGAGATGAACATCCTCTACAACCTCTCCAAAGACGACTGGAGGTGAGACAGAGAAGGGGGGGTGGGGGGGGCATAGAGAAACAGAGAAAGAGAGGGAGCGAGAGTGGGGGTGTGAGAGAGAGAGAGAGAGAGTGAGAGAGAGAGAGGGAGAGGGAGAGAGAAAAACAGATGGAGAGAAACAAAAAAATCCGCACACCAGACCCCGGTCATTGTCAATCATTTGAAGTTCCGCAAAAAAAAATCACTGATTTACTTCAAATGAATTGGCACAGTTTGACCCAGCACATTCATTATTCAAGAAAGGATTTTTCTAAAACTACAAAGTCTCACTGCTGTACTAACTTTTCTTTTCTTTTGATGGGATTTTGTTCTGGTGTCTTGCTGCAAATATTCTTTACTCCATAAACCTTTATATGGCCTATTATGACTAAAGTGTTCAAACATTTATTGAGAATGGCACACATGGCGTAACGGCAACATAATACATTGTAATAACTTTTTAGTCGTCGCATCCAATCTGTTTCTCTTCCTGTCTCTCTGCTGCTGTCTCTCCTCCTCCTCTTCTCCCTCCACTCCCTCCCTCTCTCCTCCTTCTGTTTTTCCTCTTCTACCTCCATCCCCTATATCAAACCTCCCCTCTTTCCCGTCTTCTTCCTCCACCCCCTCTTTCTCTCCTCCTTCTGTTTTCTCAATTCTCCCTCCACTCCCTTTATCTCTTCTCCTTCTCTTTCCCCTCTTCTTCCTGCATACCCTCTCTCAACCCCTCCTATTTTTCTGCTTCTCCCTCCACTTCCTCTCCCTCCTCCTTCTGTTTCCCCTCTTCTCCCTCCATCCCCTCTTATCAATCCCCTCCTCTTTTCCCTCAACTCCCTCTCTCTCAACCGCCCACCTATTTTCCCCTTCTCCCTCCATCCCCCTCTTTCCACTTCTCTCCCCCATTTCCCTCAACTCTTCTCTCTCTCCCCTTCTTTTCCCCCTCTCTCTCCCCCCTCACAGAGAGTTGCGTGCTCTTGTGGTGGAGATGGTGCTGGCCACTGACATGTCCTGTCACTTCCAGCAAGTCAAGACCATGAAGAACTTCCTCGTGCAGCCTGAGGGGTGAGTCCAGTCTAGTCCTGACCGCCACTGTCCAAGCTCTCCAGACTGGGCCCTGTCACCAAGGGGTTAAAATAAAAACGCCTTGGAGCGGAACCAGGTCCAATATATAACAGCATCTGTGCAAGCAGTGAGGGTGCCCATTATAGATTTATGCTTACGCAGTTATCCATATTGCCCTTTGTGCTCAGTGCCTGTGAATGTGCAGTGAGTGTACTAATACAGTAGCTAATCTGAGTGTCCCTATTCTAGTGCCTGTATGTTCACACAACAAATTGTATAGTTATTCATGTTTAGCTTTAGTCGCACATTCCTTTCTTAAAAAGTTCAAGTTTAGCAGTGTAGCTTTACTGCAATGCCCGACTTTTAACTTTGGCCGACGTGCCATCAGTCCGACTGTCAAACGGCAGCACATTGATTAATGGGCCAGGCGAACCAGAGCATGGCTTCATGAAACTAGGAGAACACGTTCACCTTGAATAAGAAAACCTCCTTAAAGAATGGAACACACGCGAGACGGACTCAGTTCCCATGAAAGCGATCTCGTCGCAGGCTTCATTTTCCGATTGTGTATGAACATGGGGAATGCAGAGTGATATTTTGGCCCCAGTCTGTGAGCGTGGCAGAGAGCCAGCGGAGAGCCCAGGGCAAGGTGCTCCAATGGCAGCCAGCGCCACGTCGGGGCTGGGCACAATCTCATCACATCACTGCTTTCAGAACCGGCACGAGCACCGAGCTGAACATATTTGGCACGCGTTGGTAGGCGCTGCACGCACACGCCAGAGCACACACAGACAGACTCACACACACACACACATACGCAAGTGAGCAGACTGTGCACAGTCAGCAGACATCGTCAATAGGGAATGTGTACTTCAATGAAAAATAATTCCCTGCCGTGTGCTGGAGGCTGGCACCAGAGGCACAAGTTAAGACTCAATCTGTAACATAGTGCAGGGCGGTGACAAGTGTGCCTCTACACGTCCTGTGTGTGTATGTATTTTTGTGTGTGCCTGTGTGTGTTTATCTGTGTGTGTGTGTGTGTGTGCGTGCGTGCGTGCGTGCGTGCGTGCGTGCGTGCATGCATGCGTGCTTGAGTGCTCAAGTCTCCTCACTTAAGTGTGTGCTTCCTTCGGGATAGCTTAGCACACACTGAGGAGGTGACTTACATTAATGGGATCACTTCCGTTTGTGCGCGTGTCTGTGTGTGTGTGTGTGTTTGTGTGCGTGTGTGTGTGTGTGTGTGTGTGTGTGTGTGTGTGTCTGTGTGTGTGTGTCTCCTCCACGCCGTCTCCTGTTGCAGGGTAGACAAGCCCAAGGCCCTTTCCCTGCTGCTGCACACAGCAGACATCAGCCATCCTGCCAAGAACTGGGACCTGCACCACCGCTGGACCGCCTCCCTGCTGGAGGAGTTCTTCATACAGGTGGGGAGAGGGATGGGGGGGGGGGGGGGGTGCACAGGGCGGGTGGAGAGAGAGGGAGAAATTTTTTATTTCACAGAGTTGGATATTTATTGTCTCGGTTGAATCTTCATCTTCTTCGCTGAGCCCGAGTGGAGAAACATCGTACATTCTAATGTTAAAGATTAATACTCTAATGTCATGAAAATGTTCTTTGTAGTCAGCTTATGTAAACCAACAAGCCTTGATTTCACTGGCTGTGTGTAAATAATAGCACAATGCTTAGTGTGTGCGTGAACACATTCAACGAATGGAAAGGGACAGTGTACTTCTAATTGTCTGCCTGATGATATCACGTACGGCGAGATTAACCTGAACCCCCCCCCCCCCCCCCCCCCGCCGCCCCCTCTATGGAACAAAGTGCTCGGCTCCAAAGGACAAATCTCTCGTTGAAAATGTCAACCGTGATTAGAAACATCACCATGGGCCTAGGCAGAGCTCTCGTCGGCCTGGATATTAATCCCCCACGTTGCCCCGGCTGTCCTTTTTTTGGGGGGGGGGGGGGGCCCAAACGGCGGTACCTTGGCAGACTGATGGCCAATAAATATCTACCTCGGAGAGCACTGCTTCACGCCGTCTCGGCTGCTGGTGGAGATTTGGCCGGGAGAAAATGAAACACATTTGTGAGCTAAATTTGTGAGCTGATTATGGTGGGTTGATGGAAGGGGGTGGGGGAGGGTGGGGTTTAGCGCCTCTGAAGTTGAGCGATAGATAGATGGAATCCACCACCACTGGGACTGTTGGCGAATGAGCGGGGACGCGAGGCGTGAGCTGAAACACAGGCTGGACGTCCTCTCTGCCGCGGCCACATACCCACATGCCAGCGCGTTTGCTTGGCCACTGGGAATGTCTCACAGACGTGAATAATTTTTTTCTTCTTCGTGCGAGGGTCCTTGTCTCTTGCATTTCTTTTTGTTTGTGTGTCCCTCTGTCGGTGTGAACGTGCCAACGCGTACCGCGCTCGTCCCGGCGAGCGTAGCGCCGTTCACCGCCCACGGTGTTAAAAACGGTGGAGACTAACGTTGGCACGCAATGACTGAACGTGGTTGATTGAGAGATGCCGTCCATCTCTGTTTCCAGGGAGACAAGGAGGCGGAGCTGGGGCTACCCTTCTCACCGCTGTGCGACCGCAAGTCTACGATGGTGGCCCAGTCCCAGATAGGTGGGTAGTTCATCAATCACCCATCCACTGGTGACGCGTCACGACCTTTAAGTACCACCCATCAGTCACGGGGAGGGGGTGTCTGACGTGGGTCAGAAACAGCAGAAATGAAAATGACTTCCATTGCTAGCTGTACCACATTGACTGTACGAGTATCCTACCTGCCTGTATCAGTTTCCGTCAACGACATCTATTTTGCCTATAATGTTAATTGCTAGACGTGAGAACGATTTGGTGAAATGTCCTGGTGAAAGTATGTTTGGTGTGGCCCAGGGTTCATCGACTTCATCGTGGTGCCTACCTTCAGCGTGCTCACTGACATGACGGAGCGCATCGTCACGCCGCTCATCGAAGAGGCCTCCCTCTCGGGCCTGACGGGGTTCCGGCGCTCCAGGTAAGCCGGTCAGCACCATCCATTTAGACGCACAGCAGCTGTCCTGGCTCCCGATAAGGAGTGTGCTTCCCTGAGAGCTTACAGTGGAGTGGAGCACCTCGGAGTCGAGTACCGGTAGAGTAGTCTTACTGTAGAACCTGACCGTTAAGGGGGGGGGGGGGGGGGGGCAGTCAGTGGGTTTATCTTGCGAGTGTGACTGTGAGTGGCTTTGAGTGTGTGCACTAAAAGCAGGTAGTCAGTCAACCAAAGTCAGCAAGCAGAAGCACTGCCACACGCAGAAATGCCGCGTGCGTTTTTGTGACTGCATCTTACACCCTAACACCATGACAGTCCTCCAGATTCAACCACTCTAACCAACATCCCAGCTAATTATTTGCAGAAAGCTATTGTTTTGGAGAGTATCTGTAAAGCTCCAAGAACCTGAATTTTTGCACTACTAAGGACAATATAAGGGACAATGTAGTTTTTGCAGTTTTTGTAGTTACAGGAAAATATAAGAAGATAAAAACGTTTGGTAGTAGTGAATATCTGGGGGAAATATAGATGTTTACCTTCAAGGAGAAACAAATTACGGAGGTTTGCTACTTCGATAGCGTACTGTAAACTGTCCTCTGACGCCTCGCAGGTCTTAACCTCATCAGCCACCTGCCCACTTCTGTTAGGGACACACCTAACGAGATGTGACGAGGAGATGTGTTTCTGCCTATCAAAGTCATTTCAGCCGCCGTTCCACGGTGCCACACACCTTGAAATTGTCGTCTTAGAGGCGCGGGGACAATTTACAGCTCCGCCTCACAAATGATGAGCCTGGAATGGGTCGGGGGATGGACACGCGTGTAAAAACAGCCTTCATCATGCTGGAACGAATCACACTGGGCTGTCACACTGCCCCCCCCCCCCCCACGAAATAAACAACGTCAAAATCAAGTCGTGACGGCCGGCTACAGCAGTAAACAATGCTGGTATATGGACGATAAACCGGTCAACCTTCAATTTGTAATATCTCATCCCCCCCGGTGTTTGTCAACCCATAAGTGTTTCAAAAGACACTTTGCAAAGCCTCTCTATCTCTCTCTCTCTCTCTCTCCCTCTGTCCCTTTCTTTCTGTTTACCTGTAAAACCATGTCAGCCTCCTTTCCATCTGTCAGACAGCCGTCAGTGAGATTACTCAGCAGACATTCAATCAAAGGTCTGACTCAGAAGCGTCCACTCTCTCTGTTTGTCTGTCTCTCTGTCTCTCGTTCATTGTCTAGATTTTCTGCAGATTTGTACGGTCCGGCAGAGGGTCACATTGAAGGATCAGGAGGTTTCTCATGTTGTTCTATATTACTGCCTCCTCCGCCTTCCTCTCTTGTACTCTCTACCTATTTGTCTCTTGTACACACATACAACTCACACACTCTGCCCTCCCCCCCGTGTCACCCCCCACCCTTACCCCCCCCCTCTCTCTCTCTCTCTCTCTCTCTCTCTCTCTCTCTCTCTCTCTCTCTCTCTCTCTCTCTCTCTGCCAAGGATATGAGTCGCTTCCTGACGTTGTGCTTCCCCTCCCTGCGTGGCTCTGTGTTTTTAGTTTGAACAGCCTCGGCTCGGAGGAGAAGAGGGCCGACGGCAGCTCTCCGGGACACTGTTCCCTGCTGGCCGTGGACCTGAAGAACTTCAAGGCCCTGTGGAACGAGGAGGTCTACCACAACCGGGAGCGCTGGAAGACCCAGGCCGCAAAAGGTATTACCGCCGCGCAGGGAGGCCAAGCTCAAAGTATCCTGTTTTGTCAAGTGTTGAGGACAGCCATTTTGTTTTTATAGCTAGACTTACTGTTCTGTGTGTTTTATGAAAGCATTATGCCCTATATGAGAAGCACACATTATGTACTGTTTGGTTTTATGTCTTTTGTAAAGTCAACAAAGGAGGCCCTTTCTGAAACCATTTTATCAGAACGTAATTGCATGTAAGTGGTGTAATTTAGTTTTCTTTGGCTTTGTTGTTCAGGAAAGAAAAAAAGACAGAAATGGGCCTATCTTTTGATGAAACTATTCCTTAAATGAAGCTGTGCAGGGATTGACGCAATTCTAAGACTAAAAGCGAATGTCATCGAAACAACTCCAAATGTTTCTCTTTCACTCACATCTCTGTCGCACGCGCTCACTCACATCCTCAACCTCTTTCCCCCAGAAGCTGAAGAGAGAGCTAAGAGGGAGGCCGAGGAGCAGGCTCTTAAGACAGCGGCCATGGAGCCCCAGGAGGTCCAGGCGAAGCCAGAGCAGACCGAGCCTGAGGAGGAAGAGGAGGAGCAGGAGGGTGAGGAGGACCCTGTGCCCGAGGACGCGAACGGTCCAACGGATGTCGACGCGGAGGCCACAGGCGAGAAGTCCCCATCGGGGGGAGAGGCGGAGAAGAGTCCGGTACTACATAACGGTACGCCCCGTGGTTTCCCTATGTCATTCAATAAAGTGTATTTGGGATGAGGCGTTCCTTTTATAACGGGCCTTTTGTCAGTCTGCCGCTCGACAATCTGGAGTACTAGTTAATGTAATCCACCGTGTGCAAACGTCGCACCGTGTAACACTGTCTCTGTGTTGGATTCCCCAGGAGAGGTGTCTGAGGAGGCCGACTCTCCAGACAGAGAGGACGGCAAGAGCAAAGCACTCGAAGGTCAGTCGCCAACTCTGTCCATGAATTCAACGTGTACACATGGTGTTAAAACCTCCAAAATACCTGAAGCCAGCTCGTATTAAACCTTGTTTTTTTGTGTGACAGTGATAGAGATGGACTAGGAGGGGTGCTGGTGTGTGTGGGGGCCAGCACCCAGGCACCAGGGCCTTCCCTTGCTGTTCAACCTGCTTCCTGCCTTCCTTCTCCTGGTGGGAGGGCTGACCAGAAGTGCTGAAGGTTCATTAGTGGGACTATACCCCCCTCTAGAGGACAAACAGCAAAATTGCGTTCTTTTTGTTTTCTCTTTCCTCAGCTCTTAGGCTTCCTTCCCCCTTTTTTTTGCACTCTTTATGTATGGTGTACGCAGAGTTTTTAAATGTGCTTGATCTCCCTTGTATATGCTTTCATTCTCCCCTGTTGTGTCGGAGATGAGCGATGGCGGAGCTTCCACCTGACTGGGAATATGGTGACAATGACGTGAAGACAAGGTTTAACATGGACGACAAGGACGGGGAAATAGTAACAATCACAAAACTCGCTAAAGATGACAACGTGCGCACAGATAACCTATTTAACGCTGCGGTCCAGAGTGCACTGGGCTCTGGGACTTTCCCCTTGTGTTTCCTGGCTACGGCCACTAGAGGCCCCTCTTGCGTCTGCTTCTGGGCCTCACGCGCCACCAAACACTCGATGCCTCCCTGGCTCGTTCTCCCACTGACCCGGCCGGCCTCACTGTCATCACGTCAAGCAAAGACGCGTTCAAATCCACCGCACCCACTTCTGTGTTGTTTTATTTTCTGTTTCTGTGTTGTTGAGAGAGAGAGAGAGAGAGAGAGAGAGAGAGTGTGAGAGAGAGAGAGAGAGAGAGAGAGAGAGAGAGAGAGAGAGAGAGAGAGAGAGAGAGAGAGAGAGAGAGAGAGAGAGAGAGAGAGAGAGAGAGAGAGAGAGAGAGAGAGTGTGAGAGTTCTTCCTGGTTTGGGCCTGGATTTGTTTTCTGCGAAAAGGTGGGAGTAAGTGGACGGTCCAGTAAGGCCCATTGTTGGAATGTACTGACTAATGCCTGCAACGGGTATCCATTTTGAAGTACGCCTTGCAACACACTCACAATTGTCAGTTGTTTTTGTGATGTGATGTTACACATAAAAGAGATTGCATAGGTTGGTGTGACGTCCCCGTGCCGTTTTTCCTCGATCGACGATGTAGCCTACTCTTGCCAATGCCTTTTTGACATGCATCGAGGGCTTAAGCAAAGAGCCCTTTATAGTTGCATGGTGTTGTGTTCTGCTTTTTTTTTGCTGCAGATGCTCTCCATTAACTAGATTGGCTTCATCGTCAAGGTCCTTTGTGATGTTAACACAATGTTTGTTGTTTTAAACGTTGCTCTGTTGTACAGTGGGATAATCACACTTCAGTCATGGCCGTGAACGTTAAGCTCTGGCTTAAACAGAAGGAGCTTTTCGGTTGTGTTAGCCAGGGTTGTCTGACCTGTGCTCTGTGTATAGATGAAAATATGGCTGTGTATACGCTGTATAATACTGAATATCTGCAAGGCTGTTTCAGCTTAGACTGAACATGTAATGAGAGGTAAAAAGCTTTTGGAAGTATTTGCATAACAATGACTGTCTTTCTTATCCTTTGTTTTGTTATTGTTTTAAGTGTATTTATGTTCCTTAAAATACAAATTTTAATTGCATTTTATTTTGCTATTTGTTGAACAAAAAATACCAACTGGGAAATATGTTGTAACGTCAGTTAGCAAAAGTGTAATCTCTGGGTTCTCAAGAGTTCCTCTTTCCATGTATAATACAACACATTTATTGACATTCTATCTTTTTATACCACTACAAGATAATCTTATTTCTGTTCTGTATTATGCATTTAGCTGAATACACGAGGTCATGCTAACTTTTGAATTTCTATCGAACAACTGCAGTCAGTGGTCAGCATACCAAGTGACTGAATGTGTGCCTATATACTTCTCTTATCATTTTACATTTGCCCACCAAGGGGAAATAAATGTATCATCATATTATAAATAGTAGTGTTGCTATAGTCTAAAACATGAGAGGGGCTTCCCATCATATCATACAGATACACTTAAAATGTACTTTTGGCTTCCATATACATTGTATGTTTTAGTTACAAATTATGACAGGTTTTTACTGCCAGAATGTCAATATTTAATATGATTTCCTTGCAGCGAAACACTGCACAGTATATTATTTCTCAGATATTTACAAATTTAATGGATCTTTCAAAGTGATCTTTTATATTGTTAATATTTATTTGTGTCATGATTGTATGTTCTTAATGCTGTAACCTGATATTTGATTCCTGTGTCTATTAACTTGGATTGCAACATGTGATGTACAAGCAAGTCACAGCAACAAAATCTTTCACACCAACAAAGACCTGAAAAGAATGTCATACATTTAAATTGCTGTTTGTGTTCTCCACAGAAGCAGCACACTTCCTAAACATGGTAGTATGCGATACCAAGATAGTCGATAGTCATGAGACCAATGTGCTTATAGTCTAGGACTTGAAGCGTTAGCATCGTACATAGCGATACTTAATATAAATAACTGCTAATGCTCTTCCTGAAAATATTGAAGACACAAAGACGTGTAGGCCTACTTTGTACTCATTAGAACTGGTCTATATTTAGCGGTATGATTAGCAACAGACTTGACTTTTAAACATGGTGTTTCGTAATGGTTGTTCCTGAACAATTTACTGTCTACATTCCGTTTCCTTATTTAGTAGGTCTATAAGGCTGATACCATACTGTCGCAGTGGATGAGAGTAGCTGAACGTTGTTTGGGTGTGTTTGTGTCCGTGTGTGCATCTGTGTGATTTGCGCTTTAAAAAACAAAACGCATTTATGATCTCCTCACTGTGACCTCTTCTAGTGTGCATGTGTACGTGCGTGAGAGTGAGTGAAAGTTAATGAAAAAGAGAGAATGTGTATTTGTGTCCGTGTGTTTGAGAGAGAGAGGGAGAGAGAGTGTGCGAGTGTAAGAAAGAATAATTGCCTCTAGATGTGAGTGTGTGTCTGTGTGTGTATGCGCGCATGTGTGTGTGTGTGTGTGTGGGTATGTGCTTTTCCATGCCGGTCAAGCGGCCGCATGTTCCACCATGCTATGTGACTGCACACCCGTATCAATAAACCTAAATTCAAAGGGCTCAGATCATGTCTGTCTGTATTCATTTCCACAGCCACAAAAGATTCTGACTTCAAGTTTTGGGTCGTTGAAAAAACACAAATACTGTCAGTATTGACAAAACTAATCATGTTCACAAATAAACATATATATATATACAAAAGTGTATTAAAAGTTTATACATGTAATTTATTGTTTGAATGGCATAAAAGGCAACCATCATTTCATGGAAACCCTACCACTAGGGGTCTCTGTAACCATAGTGATAAATCCTAACCACCAGAACGACTTCAGATGGGTTTTTAGAACTGTGTGAATGAAACATGAAACAAACTATAGTCTGTAAAAAAATTGTCTCATACAGGCCGTTTACCATGTACTGTTAGCACCTATAGATAACTTCCCAAAAATTAGACACAAGACACAAATTTATCAACACTGCTCATGCATATTCATGGGCAGGTTTGATGGAATTCACAAAGGCAGTGTATCTATTCTCAACACAGCACGAGTTACCAAGCAGAAGGCGAATGTTAATTCAATTATACAGCAGCTGTTACTTGGTGCCCATGGCCACTGTGTTTTCACAAGAACAGAAATCTCGCATTAGGTCTCTCTCCAAAAAAACACCTTATTGCCAGGCAGGAAATAGGAGATCATTTTCAACCAAAATGTAATAAAGAGTTAAGGGAATCAATTTTCTAGTAGCTTTAGGACATATTTCTCAAGAGATTGTTGGTTGATATTTTAGTTTTTCTTCAGTATTAGTCTGAGCAACTACATTTTTTAATGGCCAGAACAACTGAAAACATGCAAATAAATGCTATTTTATAATAGGCTACATGTTTATATACACTTTTATATTGTAATAAAATACAAACTCACATTTTATAACCACATGCTATAGTCCTGGTTATTGGCGCTCACTTGGTCTTTTAGGGTCATTTGAAAATGCACAATCTTATATTTTAGGGGAAACACCCAATTGTTTGTGTCAACAAATGCTATATGTGTGGGGTTAGGGTGTAAAATGATTTTCAGGTCCTCACTTTGAATGTGCTATAAACGTGTGTGTGTGTGTGTGTGTGTGTGTGTGTGTTTATTAGTGAATGGTCTGTTCTCCACTCTGTTCCTTCATCACCTCTTCCTCCCAGAGATACCAGCTCTGTAATTAAATATAAGGCATACTCTACGGAACCGGACTGCTACTCTGCTCTGGGCCTGCTAATTAGTTAGCCTAGCCGTCGTAAAGAAGGACAGACCAGATAAAGACACAGCTTCTTCTCATTTTCTACCGTAATGTACATAAACTCTGCATACGTACTCCGTAAAGACGCCCGCAAACATTGCAACACTGTTTGAAAAAGCTCACTTAAACCTAAAGATGACAATTTTATTTACACAATTACAGTGAAGTGTCTTCGACACAGCTGTGCACCTAAACCACCAAGTCGGCATTGAGCAGCCTTGTCTTTACCCGCCACTAAAACGGGTATAGTATAAAAAGAGATTAAACTCACAGCAGGAAGACCCAGGGGGAGTGGGGGGGTTACCAGCATGCTGACTGACTGATGGGGCCAGAAGTGCTCTATAGTGAAGCCCAGTAGCTAGCTCTGTGGCGATCCCAGATCTGGGCCAGGGCCCAAGTCATAAAGAGCCCAGCCTTCCCTCCTCTTGACTGGGGGTCAACCTCATACCAAGAGGCACTTTCGTGCTGGCTGGGCCGCTCTCTCTTGGAGCCCAGTCAGTGAGTCGGTCAGTCAGTTCGTCAGAGGCAGCGTTGCCTGCCAAGTGCAAGTCAAACCCCATCCCATCCCACCACCACACACCCATTTGAGAGCAGATGAATCAGGCTGGCTGGGCAGAAGACAAGGCACAGAGGAGGACACAACTCTCTGATGGTCGTCAATGTCGGTGGTGCTTTACACCAATGGCAATACCATGTTTTTGCCACTGTGTGTGTGTGTGTGTGTCTGTGTCTTTTGCTTTCATTTGGGATCGATAGCGTTAGGTTTGGTTTATTGTTTAAAATGTCGTTATTGTATGACACTTTTACAATAAATTGCAGACTTGTCTTACTTGAACATGTCAGTGATTGAAAGGATATACAAAGGACATTTCACCATTCATTTGTTAATTGCCCAGCAAGGCTTTGTTTCTTTTGTAGTACATTCTAATTAAGAGTCATAATGGACTTTAAATGGTGTCAACGGACCATTTCTGTTTTGATATAAGTGTTCAAATATCTTTAATATCTTCATCAGCTGCTTTGTTTTTTTAAACAATTCTCCCGCTAAGATTGTTCCACGTTCACACTGCACTCTACTCAAACAAAAGCATCGTTGTCTGACACCTTTTTTATCGTTTTTTTTTGTTGACAGTTCATAGATCTGAAACGTTTTCTTTTCGTTTACCACAGCAGATTGCCACTGCTATTTGGGTGTTGTGAGCAGATCGTCTTTTTCAAAGGGAAAAAAATTGCCTCGAGCAAAAATGCACATCTCAAACATCATTTTCCCTCTCCAATCTCTTACCCTGTTGAAAATGTACCCACAGTTGTATTTCTACAACAAATTTTGACAAACACATAAATTATTCATGTCCCCACGTCTGAATACCATAGGCGGATTTCAGCAAGCCACCTGGATACCTGTTTGGTTCTTTGTCAATTAAAAAAAAAGACTTGACAATCAGTGTTTACATTCTTTTGGGTTTGTTCATATACGTTTGTTTTGTTATTCACACACTATACTCAACAACATAAATAGTTTGATACGACAGACCATAAATCTGATTCCAAATGCTTATAGGATGTATGGGATGTAGTGTATATAGTAGTGTATCTTTCCACACTCGCAGACACACACGCACACACAGTTGCACACACTCTGCCCACCTGTGCTATGGGAGATGGTGGAACAGGGGCAGCATATGGGGGATTGTAATTGGCTAGAACAGCACAGCTGGAGGACTCTCTACTCCGAGGCCTGGCCCCTGCTAATCAATTCCAGAAGCCTCGGCCCTTCGAAGGTCCACTTCCGCTGCTTCGCGGTCGGACCTGGTAAACAGGTGACAGCATGAGAAGAGGGTGCCATGTCACTGCTCAGCAATCAATAGGGTTGCTGTCTTTAGCTTGACGAATACATAGCACTTACATAGCGGAGACATTAGGATATGTTGAATCAGATGAAGCTCAGTTGAAGATTAAAGCGCCATACAAAGACACGAATCACACAGGCAGGTTTTTGGTAGTAAATCTACACACGACCAGTTTCAGACTGCATTTATTATTTGAAATAATTTGTAGAGGTGTCAGCACGTCTGCACATCAGCACATAGATGCGTCTCCTCAACTGGTGGTAACATCAATTGAGAAACACTTGCAACTCGGCGTGAACACAATGGCACCTTCATTTGCGACTCGGCACCTCGCGCCGTCTTTAAGAGCTGATAATGCGATAATTAAAACAGCTGACAGGCGAAGAGTGTCGGCAGGAGTTGTTAGAAAAACGAGACAACCTGGTTCGCCCAGCGGTGATCTGGGATGCTCCCGTATCTCATCGGCCTTTGAAACCTGCAGGCTCCTCCAGAATAAAAAAATCTATTAAAGCTACTGTATTTGCTAAATGAGGATATCCACTGTATCTCTCATATCTTGATATCCACTGTAGTGGATATGATTATGATTATGCATAATAATAATAATAAAAATAATAATAATATCAAAATCAATATTAATCAGATTTTTTCCATTAATGAATAATTAATAATAGGATATGAGGAAAAATACTGTTACTTTTGGATACACAGTATAAACTGATTTTGATTTCATATTCAGGACCAGTGCACCATTTCTTATGTGAAAAAAGATCACCACTACCTCTCTCTCCCTTCTCTCTCTCAACCACACCATGATTTATTACCTGAAAAGACAAGAGAACTAATTAGTGGAGTAATTAATTAATATAAATTTGCATATTTGCATTTGCAATTAGTGCACTCAACTGATTAGTCTGAGATGGGGAGTTTGACTCATCAGATGCTTGTGTGTGCGTGTATTTGTTTCCTTTTTTGGAGTGTGTGTTGTGTGTGCGTGTGTGTGTTTGTGTGTGTGTGCGTGTGGGTGTCTGCTGGACCAGAACACTCAGCATGCCAGATGAGGTTTTTTGGGGGGCAGGCATTGATGAAGGGATTGGCTTTTCATGTAGTGTTTGTGTGTGTGTGTACCATATGTGTGTGAAACCTTATATCCGTCTGAGTATCTGTCTGTGTGTGTTTGAGTGTTTGTTTGTTAAAACCTCCGTGTAGTCCTGTTTATCACAACTGCTGTCACAGGCGAGTTCACGTGAATGTATGCAGCCATATTACATGCTGTCATTGTCATTGTGAAGATGTGAACATTGCGCCTTTGCGTGGTCATCCATCCCATCTGAACTCCGCCATTGGAACCAAAGTAACCCAACAGAGCTAGTGGACACACACGGCTGATCAATGTCATGTTGTATTGTCCAGGAAGGGGGAGATTGATAATACTGTTTAATTGATTCTCATTCCACCAAGGTCGTTCACATTCAGAACTCTGTGTGTGTGTCTGTGTCTGTGTCTGTGCATGTGCGTGTGTGTGTATGTGTGTGTGTGTGTGTGTGTGTGTGTGTGTGTGTGTGTGTGTGTGTTTGCGCGCGCACGCACACTGTTATGTGTACCGTGTGTGTGTGTGTGCGTATGTGTGACAGCCCCAACCAAACTAACTGAGGAGTGCATATAGCCATATCCAGTGCCAGCTGTGGCCCCCGTAGAGTTTGGCCGGATGCCAGCGGGCCCTCTCTACCAGGGGTGTCTAATGTCTGCAGTACGGGGTACCAGGAGAGGACCAGACAACACTCTGCAAGGATGAGTCCCTGCAGTCTTCCCTCTGCATTCCCATGCTCACCTCCTAGCTGGAGCTTGGCGCCGATATAAGCCACCAGAATGAATATGGGATCAGCCATTTACACGTTTGATGGAGATGTATGAGTATAGTGAAACAAAAATCCCATTTTGCTGATTTCAGATTTTTTTTAAAAATAAGATCCCACCAAAACAGTTGCCTCTTCCTTTTAAAAAAGGTGTTGTGTTCTTTTACATACCCCTTTTCAATCTACAACAACGGCTAAGATATGAAATATAATAGGACAATGTGAAACAGGTTCAAATGTGTTGAAGAATATTTGATGGTATTATGCATCTTATCATTCAAATCCCGTCTTTCTGAACATACCATGTAGGCTGTGGTTGTTTTGCATAGCCTATCTTACCTTCTTCCATGGCGAGATAGACCATGGTTGTATTTATCCTACTTGGGATGTGTTTTTGACGGTAAACGCGGGCCTCCTGGTGCCCATTACTGGAGATGCCAGATGATCGCTGCGGAATGGATGTCCCTCGGGACACCAAGCACGTGACCAGCGCTGCCACAAGACGTCAGCGGCAGATGGCATGGGTACCCGCTCTGGCAGTTGGCATGAGTGTCATTTCTCAAAGAGGGAGAGACGGGGAAAGAGGAAATCGATAGACGGGAAAGAGAGGAAGAGAGAAGCACGGGTTTTGCTGTAATTCTTTTTGTTTGAAAGGAGAAAGATACGAATACTGTGAGGATATTTGTGAACATGCATGCTGCTGCACGCTGAAATCAATAAGGTAAGCAGGCTATGTGGTATGTACTGCAAAACAAATGCACATGTGATATTCGTTTTGAATTGTAAGTTTCTGTCACTTAAGGAACGATCGAATAGTTTTATTTAAATTGTTTATGCCGCCCAATGGTTGTAGAATCACCTGGTATTTTTCTTAATTTTTATTTGACTGCCTTGCATGTGTTATTATTATAATTTCAACGTCTTCTTTTTTCTATTGATCTAACACGATATTAATTAACTGACAGGCTAACGAAACTGATAGGCTAGTCGCAACGTTTATTTTTATCACTTTGTATGACTTGTGCTATGTCTGTTGTTCAGGAGGATGTTGACATTGCCATTTGAAGAGCAAGACACACTATATGAGCCCCAGCTTGGTGCAAACTATCCACGTGAAAACTTGTCTGAAAATCTCGAGCAAGATCACAATCAACACAATTCAGAGGTGATGTCACACTCGGACATGAGAGAGGGAGAAGAGGAAAACTCTGAAAGAGAGGAGGAAGAAAAAGAGGACGACCAGGATGAAAACGGGCACCCTAAGAAGAGAGGGCCACGGAAAAAGAAAGTCTCCAAAGGACTACGGAACGACAGGGTCAGATTAAGGCGCAATGAAGCTAATGCGCGAGAGCGCAGTAGGATGCATGGACTGAATGACGCACTAGAAAGCTTGCGCAAGGTCGTGCCCTGCTACTCAAAGACACAAAAACTCTCGAAAATTGAGACTCTCAGACTTGCGAAAAATTACATATGGGCACTTTCGGAGACTCTGAGCGCGGGAAAGAAGCCAGATCTTCTAGCCTTCGTTCAGACTTTATGCAAAGGATTATCTCAGCCAACTACCAACTTGGTTGCAGGCTGTTTGCAGCTGAATGCCAGAAATTTCCTCACAGACCACAACGGTGACATCATGTTTTCTGGTAGGCCGCCCTATGACACTGTATACCCTTACCCAGGGTCAGAGATGAACACGCCCACAGGCCATAGCAGTAACAGCACCATGGACAGCACCAAGCCCTTTCGACCATACAACTACAGTGGGGCGTATGATCCATATTACGAGAACGCGTCCCCGGAGAGCGGGAGCCCACACTTCGATGGGCAACTCAGTCCTCCGATGAACTTCAACGGGATATTTTCCCTTAAACATGACGAGCATCCTTCTGAGTATGGTAAAACCAGTCACTACGGTATGCGCTACTGTGGCGTGCCTGGCAGAGGGTCTCTTGGGCAGGGCTCTATGTACAGAGTGTCACCTGAGGGTCGCTTCCCGTACGACCTGCATCTCCGGAACCAGCCCTACCAAGCACAGGGCGAAATGAACAGCTCGTACCACCACAATTAACCTAATATGACAAGTTTAAAATTTGTGTAATTCCATATTGTTTATAAAGCAACTGGTTCCCAGAAAATATCACAAAAGCACACGTTGTATAGATTGATTTCATTTGCAAGGTTTTTCGAAAATGTGTGGTTTGTTTCTTTATTACTCTTTAAGCTTCGGACAATTGTTACTTGACCTTGAATACTGTTAAAAGTCATCATAGTGAAATTGTAAACTCTCATTTCTGCAGCAAGTGTTGAACGTTATCCTAGATATTTCGATTGCCTCGATACGTTTGGGCCTTAAACTATAGGCCTAATGTTGTTTAAATCATTTTAAACAGTTGAATCGCTGGACAAAACTATTATAATGACTGCGCTCTCATCTCGGCGGGAAAGGTTGTTGATTTCTCCGAAGACAAACATTTGTTTACATGGCCGGTTCTTTTTTTATATAAATAACGACAAATTGAGCTATGCAAATCACAAGGCCATTTTCGTTTTGAAAGAAAAGCTGCCTCCAAACTATTTATTTATCTGTCACTTTAATCTTAATAAGATCTTTAATTAAAAAAAAAAATTGTGCTACTCTCAATCATCTTTCTGGTTTAAGAATTGGCCATAAACTGTCGACTATAGATAGGCCTACATGTGATATAGAAATAACATTTGAACATTCGATTGTGTTCTTGAAAGTACATTATTCCTAGATTTAGCTGGCTTTATGAATGACACTATTTTAATATAATTTATGTATTTATGAAAAAAATGTAAATGATGATTTTCATTTGAAAGTTATTACGTTTTATATGTCATGCATTGCTTTTTCGTTACTTGTTTTGCCCATGAGGTCGTTTATCCAGTTTACTTTCTAGTATGGAAAGAAACGTGAGAACATGATATTGCAGATATCACACAAGGAAAAGGACATACCTTTTTTTGGCTACTACTTATATGCAACGGCATGAAAGTTTAGGTCTGCTGCCAAGAAGTGTACAGTGAGTTTGTTTTCAGAACTGTTCGCTATCTTTGAGATGACAGCTAATGTACTATATGTACATGTGTATGTATGTATGTATGTATGTATGTATTTATGTATGTATGTCGACATGGTGACTGTATTAATATTTTACGTTAAATTTGTAACCATGTTTAAAGAAAGTTAAGATTACTTCACTGGCAATGTGGAATATATTTGGCGACACACACACTCACACACACACACGCCGCACACACACACACACACACACACACACACACACACACACACACACACACACACACACACACACACACACACACACACACACACACACACACACACACACACACACACACACACGCAATTCCTGTGTTCAAAACCCCTTCAAGCGAGCAGGAATTTCGACTTACATATTTCACAATATATTATAATTTAAATGTAAATACTATTAACACTACTTTTTATATTTATGCCTACTTTTCGAGTGAAAATTCAAATCATAGCTGGTAAAACTAATATTCATCCGAAGCAAAAATTCACCAGACTCAGTAAACTTGAAAAAATCCCAATTATCTTTATAGAACACATAATTAAGTCTATAGCCAAAAACAAAGACAACACAATTCTGCAAAAACCATATATGCCGATCGACATTAGTACAATTGATAGAACGTGTTTGACTTGATCGGAAGGATGACAGGTGACAGACTCTGAGCTTTAAGGGAGTTGGATTCTAGCCAGTGAAACAGATTGCCGTTCCTTCTTCTCTTGCATTCACTTCGGAAAATTTTTATTTTCTTGAAAATTGTCACAGCTTAGAACAAAAATGTACCTTTGGCAAAGTGGTCCCTATGCCACAAAAGCAAAAACCTATAACCTTACAAATGGCTGTTTCTAATTTAATTGAAAACTGCATTATAATGTTCTTGTACCTATTATTGGTCTTGTTTGAAATAATTAGGCTACTAATTTTCCAAAGTGTAAAGACGGATCTGTAAAGCAAATTTTTTCTCATTGAAAACTTAGCAAGAAGTAGGCCTATATGCAAAACATAAATTGATTGGCCTAATTTTAAGCAACAAATATAAAATTTTTACATCACAACCAATTCAGTTTCATTTGTAATTTGAATCACGTTCAATTTTTGTTCTAGGCCTATATAAACGCAGTGCATGTGGGCCTATAACCAATGGTCGGATAACGCCAGCGCGCGACGGGATCTTACAAAATTATTCGAGGGTGTTTCAATCAAATTTCTTAAAGTACA
>JAPMUY010006729.1:380000-405000 GCA_026901105.3 Galaxias olidus
TGTTTTGTAGTTTGTGGACTCTGACTAAGAAGGAGTTCATGAATTTTGGTGACTGTGGTCACTGAATGCATTTTATGTGAAAGCAATGAAAAGTGATTCACAGTTTGCTCCACATAGACTTCTGTTTTGCTGACTGTGTGAAGAGTTTTGACAATGTGACTTCAGTTTTGACCAATGCTTGTTAGCAATTGAAAAAAACTGTAATTAGCCACTGTCTATTCTCGACTACAGAGCACCCCACTGCATTTTAGTATTCTGCGCTACCCTGTCCTGTCACCAATCTGTCCCAAATTGCCTCTCAACAGCCATTTCCTGTAGAGCTACAAGATGGTCTCGGGGCCATTTCGTCTGTCTGTCTGGCTATCTGTCTGGTTATCTGTCTGGCTATCTGTCTGCCTGCCTGCCTGCCTGCCTGCCTGCCTGCCTGCCTGCCTGCCTGCCTGCCTGCCTGCCTGCCTGGCTGGCTGGCTGGCTGTGTCTTTCTTTCTAGTTTTCTTTATTTCTTGCTTTCTTGCTTTTGTTTGCTTGCTTAATCTATACTGCTTTCTCTATCTTTTTCTCTCTCCCTTCTTTCTCTCTTTTTAAAGATCTATGTCTATATCTTACCTACCAGTCTCTATCTTTCTTCCATTTCGTTCCCATGTATTTTTTTTGTCCCTCCACCCCATCACACCCACCCTCTTTCTCTTTCCCCTCCCCCACTGCAGTGATTGGAAGCAAGTGAGCTGTCTGTAGATGGGGAGAATCTTGGTGCCGGTCCAAAAATGTGTCACTCGGGACACGCATGGCCTGCTGGAGGCAGGGATTCTGCCGCTAATGGGCCCCGCAGCCGTCGGCACCACCTGGGGATACGGAGGGAGGGAAGGAGGGATGGAGGGAGGCAGGGAGGGAGAAGCAGTACAATCTGTACCATGTACTGGTAGCAAACATTATATCAATTATTAATATATAATATTCTATCTATCTATCTATCTATCTATCTATCTATCTATCTATCTATCTATCTATCTATCTATCTATCTATCTAGTCTTTCTCATTCCTTCTTTATTTCTTACATATGTTGTCATGCGTCCATCATCAACACATCGGCAATGATTTGAAGATAAGTCTCCATAAAAATCCGCTGCAACAGAGGAAAAGTTTAACGATGCCACTGCATATAAAGCACCCGCAAGTTTTTCTGTGTTCAATATGTTCTTTGAACTTGGGGAATTAGAATAGAATAGAATAGAATAGAATGCCTTTATTGTCATTATACACAGGTACAATGAGATTAAGCAACCACCAAACAGTGCAGTACAGATTAAAACAGGAATAAGATAAGATAAAATAAAATAAATAAAAGTATAAAATAAGATAAGATAAGATGGGTACGTAGTCCCGATAAAAATATATCCACATGTCTATGTACATTGCAGTAAGAAAATATCTAAATCTATGTATGAAATTCACAGCTGAAAATATGTCTATACAGGTATTGCACGGAATTAACAGGTATTGCACGGAATTAAATAAATATACCTATATGACTATTGCACAGGGGTTACAAATATAGCAGGGTTATTGCCTGGGGAAGAAGCTGTTTTTAAATCTGTTTGTTTCTGGTCTTGAGGCACCTGTAGCGCCTCCCGGAGGGCAGCAGGGCAAACAGACCAGAGCTAGGGTGAGAGCTGTCCTTTTGGATATTTTTGGCTCTGCAGAGGCAGCGAGAGAGGTGTAGATGTCCGTTAGGGAAGGGAGAGAGCAGCCGATGGTCTTTTGTGCTGTCTTTATGACTCTCTGTGTCCTCCCCTTGTCTGCTACAGAGCAGCTGCCATACCACACTGTGATGCAGTATGTCAGCAGGCTCTCGATTGATGAACGGTAGAAGGTCAGCAGTAAGGTGGAATTCAGCTTGTGCTTCCTGAGGATTCTCAGGAAGTGTAGCCGCTGCTGAGCCTTCTTGATGATGGCGGTGAAGTTCTCTGTCCAGGAGATGGTGGCCGAGATAGTCACGCCAGAAACTTGATGGTGCGAACACGCTCCACACTCTCGCCGTTGATGTAGAGGGGGGCTGGGTCCGTGCGGTGCCTCCTGAAGTCAATGATGATCTCCTTGGTTTTCTTGGTGTTTAGAACAAGATTGTTCTCTTCAGGACCTCCTCTCTGTCATCAGCCCTGGAGATGAGACCGACCACCGTGGTATCGTCTGCAAACTTGTGAAGAGGTTGTCCTTGTGGGCCGGCCTGCAGTTCTGGGTACAGTACAGGAGGGGGCTCAGCACGCACCCCTGTGGGGAGCCGATGCTCAGCGTGCGGGTTGAGGAGAGGTGGGGGCCAAGTCTCACAGTCTGGGGTCGGGACGTTAGGAAGTCCTTTATCCAGGCACATGTGAGAGGGGAGGCCAATGGTGTCCAGTTTGTAGCATAACCTGTCCGGGTATTATTGTATTGAAGGCTGGAACTGTAATCCACAAAGAGCATCCGGACGTATCTCTGCTGCTGCTCCAGGTGTTCCAGCGCAGAGTGAAGAATGGCTACGGCGTCCTCGGTGGATCTGTTAGCACGGTATGCAAACTGGTGGGAGTCAAAGTCTGGGGGGAGATGGTCCTTGATGTGCTGCAGAACGAGTCTCTCAAAGCACTTCATAATCACCGGGGTGAGTGCCACTGGTCGGTAATCATTCAGGCTGGTGATGGGAGACTTCTTCGGCACCGGGATTATTGTGGATGATTTGAGGCAGGGTGGGATGATTGCCTGGGCCAGAGAGTGAAGATCCTGGTAAAGGTGGGGGCGAGCTGCATGCTCTGAGCACCCTACCTGGAACCCCCCGTCTGGGCCGGTATGTCTGGAGCACCCGTTCGTGCTCCTGAACAGTGAGTGGGGTGGTGCGGGGGCGGGGGAGGGAGGTGGATGTGGTGATGCGGGGGCAGGGTGGGGGAATGGGAGCAGGGTGGGGGAGGGAGTGGCTTTAGTGCTGCTGAGATGTTTGCAAAGAAGCTCCTCTGCCAGAGCAGCACTTTGAACTCCTCTGAAGTTGGTGATGTTGGATGCCCCACACCACCATGGACAGATGGGACTCTATGTGCCTCCTGTGGTCTGCCTTAGCTGTTTTTGTACCTATAAGCAGCACTGTAGAGTGCTCTGTCTCCTGACCTGAAGGCAGCATCACGCATAAGTGCACGGACCTGGGGGGTCATCCAGGGTTTCTGGTTGGGGAAAACCCTGATGGTTTTGTCCATGGTCACATTCCGATACAAAACTTAATATAGTCTAGTACCGTTCCTGTGAGTGTCCCCAGGTCCTGTTGTTCAAATATGTCCCAGTCTGTCTGTTGAAAACAGTCTTTGAGTTTGTCGAGTGCATCTTCAGGCCAGGCTGTGATGGTTTTTGAAGTGGGCTTGGCCCTCGTTTGAGGGGTGTAGGCTGGGGGAGCAGGAGGGAAAGACTGTGTACAGATGCATGCTTGATGTTAGTGTAAACATGGTCCAGGGTGTTCTCCCCCCTTGTAGCACACTTGACATGCTGGTAGAACTTTGGGAGTACAGTCTTTAGATTGGCCTTATTAAAGTCCCCTGCAATGATGTGGACACCGTTGGGATGAGCCCGCTGTTGTTCATTTACGGTTTTGAGCAGGAGAGAGAGCGCCGTGTTTCCGTCGGGTGGAATATACGTGGCTGTGATGATCACGACACTCAGCTCCCTCTGCAGCATCTTACGGACATGTACTCCAAGTCCGGGCAACAGTGTTGGTCTATTATTGTCCCGTTGTTACACCAGTTGTCGTGCACACAGACTCCCCTCCTCTGCTCTTACCGGACTCCCTCGGTCCTGTGCAATAGGGTCCGGTCTGCTAGCTGTACGCTACGCGGGAATGAAGCCGTTTCGGTGATAATCAGCACACAGCACTCACGAACATAGCGATTTGCGGCGAGTAATACAGCTCGTCCGTTTTATGCACCAGGGACACACACACACTCCCAGACCCGACGACAATCCACGGAGAGCCCGGCGATCTCGCAATGTCGTCAGGGATGGGAAAGTCACCCGAAACAGATAAATGGTGATTATTTCCGATATTGGGGGCATTGCCCATAGTGTACAAAAAAAAAAGAAAAAAGATAGAAAGGAAGGAGAAAAGAGCACTTTGGTGAAGAGCCGTAAGCCGCAGCGTCCTTGCGCGCCGCCATTTTGTTCCGCCATTTTTGCCAATAATTAAAGATTTTAATTTTAATTTAATTTTAAATTAATGCGTTTAGAATGAAAAGTCAACATTTCCCCCCACCATGAAAGGCAGCTTATAAAAAAGTGAAGGCATAAACAGGCAGGGCAGGTGTTGACGATGCAAATGAAACGGATGACAGATGGCGAGCCTCGCGATCGCTCACTGTGCAGATAATGGATGGAGGTAATCAAATTCCTCCGAGGCTTTGGGACTTTCTTCACAACTTTCCCATCAATTGCAGCATCAAACAACACGGCGCGCCACACACATGTGTGCTCCCTGCCACACGCAATCGCACGCAGAAACACACAGACACACACACACACTAACACACAGACATATAAGCAGAGGTTGGGGGCACATAGTCTTACAGACGTAGACATGTTCCGTGGATAAAGTGGAACATTGTAAGATAATGTGTGAAGACTGGGAACCACATTCCATTTCATGCCAAGTTTGATGTACACATGACACAACAGTCACACACGTGCAACACTTCCTGTTACGGATGCTCCTGCACCATCCAATAGAAAGCAGCTCTTGTGTTCCCTGCCCAACTTTCTGCTTCAAAAAGAGGGTCGACCGCCACGGTGGCCTAAAGGGTGAGGGGACTGATGTCAAGGATAAAAACAACAACACTGAAGCCCTGACATACAGCCCCCCCCCCCCCCCAAATAGGAGACAAACAGGAAGCATCGCAACAACGCCCAGAGGAACGTGTGTGATCGACATTGCTGAGCAGGGCCCCCTTCTTGCCATCAATGGTTGTGCGGCGCCACCCGCCAGGACAAACACGGAGGTTCATTCTGTGTGGCTACAGTTCAAAGTTAATGAGAGGTGGCAGTGAACATCTCATCCTTGTTTTGTTTTGCTTTTTTATACAGGAAAAAGGATTGTGTGTGCGTGTGTGTGTGTGTGTGTGTGTGCGTGCGTGCGTGCGTGTGCGTGTGTGTGTGTGTGTGTGTGTGTGTGTGTGTGTGTGTCTGGGTTTTTGGCCCATCTTAAGGTCAGTTTAATGGCCCAAAAACATTTCTGAGTGGGTTTTCATCTTGGATAACTCACGATGAAAATGTCCTAAGCTATGTGTTCCACATCCAAACTGACTCACAATCACCGGGTGCATGCAAGCAATCGCTTGAGAAATATAAGTTACCCTCAAGCAATATGACCATCAGACATGAAAATGTATCTTCCCACGGCACATTTTCTGAAACAACACCCAAGAACTACCCATTTTCACACTTCCACCTGCTAGCGACATATGTTGTCATAAGAAAAAGTGGAGGAGAAAAGTATGGTGGCGGAGAGGAAAAGGCGTGTTAATATCACAAGTTTCGTGTGTCAGGTGAGCAGTTATCGCTTACCGTCTGTTTCATCTTTTTTTAATTCTTGAATCAAGTGATAATTGTTCCTCACACACATATTTGAATCTACTAAATTTGAAAGATGGTACAAACACGTTTGGTCTACTTTGTCCGTTGGATTGCATGGTTATGGGATTATGTTGCTGGTGTAGCATTTTTGTCTGACAGGATGGGAAGCGCTGGGAAGTGTTTGTTGATAACAACCTTGAAGCCAATATAATTGGCTGGAAAACGCATGAGAACAATGACAGGAATATCATTAAAGAACCCGAGTGCTATTCCGAGCGTGATGCTGCGTATTACATTTTTCCAAAAATATTTTTATTTTTAATGAAAGTAAAGTTCACTTTTCTTCCTCATCATAACCCAATGTTGAGCACAAAACATACTAAAATACTTGCTTTCACACATAAAGCCAATGCTAAACAAATATTTTGGAACAATCTCTATACAATCTAAATAAACTCAAATATTTGTTAGCAGCTGATATACGTGTACTTGTTTACTTCATACAAATGCAGATATTTTCTGCACATGGGAAATATTCTACACAGATTTGCAATTACAATTTATTTATGGAAAAGGTCACATAGTCACTGCATTTTATGTCAGTGCTTTTTTACCATGCTTTCTGCTCTTGGTAAGCTTGATATTTATTTTTTTGTTTGTTTTCTGGAGTTTTCTGTTGAGCAACATTGGAATTGTTAAATGTTCGTGCTCTGAATCGAGGTTCTTCCTGTTCTGCTTTGCTCAGTGAGTGACTGATATAATCTTTTAAAAAGAGAATTCATCCAGTCATAATGTTATGGAATAGTCTAAAATTGTAGTAAAACAAAAGGCACACAGACTTCAAAGTAAAGGGTAATTATTTTATGGTATGTTGCAAGCTGTAGCTATTATTTGATTGAGAAAGTTGATTTTGCGCCATGTATTTATTGTTTTTAGATTCTTTATGCATTTTTTCTAATATAATAAGTATTTTGACCAGACCAAGTGTTTTTAGGTTTTAGCTTTAAATCTTGGCTTTTTCGGGAAATTTTCACAAATGGGTTCAAGCAATGGAGAAAAGCTACCATTGCACACTTATGCCGCCATAAATGTTAGTGAAAAGCAAAGAACCAGTGTTCAGTGTAAGTCAACAGAAAGTTTTTATCTAGGTTCTGCACTGTAGGTCAGCGATATGTTGCAAGAAAGGTCATCTGCAGCTTCCATACCAAATCATCAAACCTTTTTTGAAAGATACAGTCATTTCTCTTTACTGTATTTAGAGTGTGTGTTATATACTATTCCTTCATATGCTGTCAAATCCACAATCCACAGCAAAATCGAAAGCCTCATTAGATTTTCTCTATTTCTTAATGAATTCCTTTGTCTTTGGCTCGAACAGATGAGACACGAGAGTGGCACGTGCGAGGGGAGCATCAGAGCGCCGGGCCCATGCGATGATGATGATGGTGCCCCTCTATGGCTGACAGAGTGCTGGTATCCTAGGGCATCGCGCGTGCCAAGCTGCCAGTCTGTGCCGTCACACCTTGCTGCCTTTAAAGATTGCCCTGCAGAGACGTGCAGGGAGGGGTGTGTGTGAGTGTGTGTGTGGGCCCGCGCATTTTTTAACACCGCACAGTCTGGCAACCCAGGAGAGTTACGACTAGGGAAACGGTGCCAAGAACTGCCCACCAGAGAGACGGGAGTGTTGGGGGAGAGGGGAGGGGGGGAGGGAGGGGGGTGTCCAAGGAGAGGATACAAGGAGACATGGACATACACACAGACACACAGATAGGGACCTACACCGGTCCCATTCACGGGAAACGTACGTTTGTGCGAGTGTGCGATTGTGCGTGTGTGTATGTGTGTGTGTCTGTCTGTCTTTGTGTATGCAGAAGTGGGATGTTTGGCAGCTGGGCCTGATCCTGGGGTGTGCACAGCCTGCATACCTGCGTGTCAAACCAATTCATCAGGCTTTCAGTGTGACATGTTACGGGGGAAGGAGGAAACGTGCGCACATTTACCTATACCTCCACCCACTAACACACACGCGCGCGTCGAGGCCACAAACACCCAGGCACACACACTTCCTTTTTCGGTAATCCACACAAATGGCAGTGGATGGCAGAATGTAAATGAGCTGCTTATTACACAGCAACGTTCATCAAGCTGAGCTGGAAAGACTTCAATGGCCCTGATGAATATGCATGCAAATTTGTTAATTAAGTTAATTATTCTGCTGAAAATTCATTTGTCTTTCCAAGGACATTTCTGCAATGATTTTAACATGTTTCCACCATTAGTCATGCCCCGTGCAATTCAAAATCACTCAGGTCCACTCTTTAAGAAGTTGCATAGTGGCGAGGAGAGATTGAGGCGAGAGTCATAGTCACGATGAGAAAGAGGAAGGCGAGGCAGATGGACAGCGTTAACATTTCACTTACCTGAAATGCGAGTGTCAGGAGATCGATGGCAGCTGACGCACACCCAGAATGGGCTACGATGAAACAAGCTAATTTCAATGGAACAAAGCACATCTTCAAAATGACACCCATTCAAAAACACACGCTGAGTTTTGGGAATGCACGGGGTGGAGAGTTGAAGAAACGTTATCATAAGGAAAATAATTAAAAAAAAAAGTTTTAGTGGATAAGAACAAAAGAGTGACAGATGGAGAGAAAAGCAGTCCATGTTGAAACACGGGATAGACTGCGGATGGACTTTAGCTACAAGCGGCGGTGGAAACCAGTAGGCCCTATCTGAGTTAACAGATGTTTGATTTGTTTAATTAACTCGATGTCTGTAGTTATTTATATCAGATAACAGCAGGTGTTAGGAAGACCACGACCCTTACCTTCTGTAAAAGAGATCCGCAACTTTATCAACGTCTGTAATTATATGTTTACATTTTACAAAATCGACGTAGCACACAGCTTTTTCCACTTGCTGCTTATAGTACACATCATACTGTGTGAAAAGTCGGCTTCAACAACTTTTGATTCATCTAGTCGTGCTCATTTCCTTTACACCGTATGTTTGCAAAAACAAAAGAATAACATTAACAACAACATGTATTAAAAATGTTTTATTATCATCATTAATCAACTATCAATCTTTATCACTTTTCTTTCCAGTCTGCATCGTCAACCTTAATCCCCAGTATGGTAACCCAACCTCAGCACATGAAGGTTTTTCAGTTCATGGAGCAAGCTGCATTGGTCCAGTACAACTGTACCCTCTAGTGGAGATATTAAAATATACATGTTTTACGTTCAAATATATTTTTGTCTGATAACTTTACATATTACTTCGTTATATGAAATCAGAAACTAAAATAAATGTAAAAATGTAATGTTTGAAAAGCAAGCTTAACATTGTTTGTGTGTGTGTGCGTGTGAATGGATTTGTTGATCTTCCGTTCCATAAGAAACTCCCATGACAAATTTGATTGCCTTTGTAAATGTCACACACGCTAGTGCAGTCACATAGGTCAAATAAAACACGCGTATCACATGTAATGATGTGGATGATATGCTAAATTGATTCGCATGCAGTTCACTTGCATTTGCGATTAACATGCAATAACACTTTATTATCTTAATGCAGCGTCCACAAAATTACGCATCTAAGCAAAATCAATTCGACTCCCATATGGTTCAAGTAATTATCTTTATAGATAATTTGAATTAAGGAAAGCAATGTGTGTTATATTGTTCTGTTGTAAGGGAGTTGCCCTAAAGTGAAGCAGTCAGTGAATGTGTGGGCCATGGCAGCTTGTGCACGAGAGGCAGAGTATGGCGAAAACAACAGCTGTTTCACTTCCGGCTAAAAACAGAACAGAATTACAGAACATTAGCCGAGAAAAATATATTGTCTCTGGAAACGAAGATTGTGTTATAATTTGAAGGTATAAGGATTGAAACAAGAGTTACGGTGTAGGCTGCACTGAAGGATTTTGCCTCAAGCTACATACAAGCTTTGCGAGAGCTTCCTCAATTTATCCGAAAAGCTTAAGTTTCGAGCAAGGTCCAAAATGGAATTTGAATAACTCATGCCGAAAATGGCGTTTTCTCCGAAATCCGATTCTCCGTGAAAGTTATCTATGTAATATATATATTAGATTATAATTTTTTAGATTTTTTTTAAACTGAGAGCATGCAAACTCCACACAGAAAGGACCTGGAACGGCGGGAGTTCAAACCAAGGACCTTCTTTCTGTGAGGCATCAGTGCTAACCACTGACCCACAGTATTGCCCAAAACCCTAGAATTGCACCTGGCTTCAAACCCATGGGTACATATTGAAAGTCTGCTTCATCCTTGACATGTATCGAAGCATGCAGGATTCGTACATAAATTAAGTTAAATTTGCTGGAGAGAGAGAGCGAGAGCGAGCGTGCACGAGAGCCTCCCTGCCATTAGGGTGGACTCACACAGGGTGACAACGTTGCAGTCAGCTTGATGAAGAAGCAATGGCAGTTGGGAGCAGCAGAGTTAAGTCTGTTACACCGTGGTGTGGGATGTTGCTGACCAGTCTGACATGGTTGCGATTTAGCTGATCCTTCCTCACTGAGGTTGAGTCTGATGATCTTGACACTTTCTCAACTCAATAGACTGAGGCAAAGCAAAACAAAAACGTTTTCTAAAACCTCAGCCATGTCAGCAATGGTAAGCTTCCATGGTCCCTGTGTGAATGAAAAGAGCTCCTGCCCTCTGTCTATCCACGAGACCAGCTAGTGGTCCAGTCACAGGTAAGCCTGTCCGCCGGCCGAGCCGGAGGGGTGACGCAGCTCACTCACCGGGGAGCTATAGGTAAGGCTCCTGCCTCTCCCGTTGGCCATGACCCAGCGCAGGGGGAGGTGCCGTCTAAACCGCTGCCCTCCAAACACATGGAAGAGAGGGTTCAAACAGCAGTGGCTGTAGGCCAGCGTGTGGCTGATCAGATAAGCATAGTGCAGGTCCTGTTCTCCATCCACAACGCTGAGGAGCCTCAGAGACAGCAGGGCGAGCAGGGCGTTATAGGGAGCCCAGCAGACAAAGAACCCTGCCGCGATCCCCAGCATCAGCCCTGCGGCCTGGCAGCGCCCACGCAGCCTGGATCGCTGTACGGTCGCCCACATGCGGACATAGCAGAAGGTGATGACGGCGAAGGGCAGGAGGAAGAAGACGCTGATCTGGAATAAGTAGCCGGCGAGCTCCACGGCGGCGGGCTGTTGAGCCGGAATGCACAGCATGCCGTCGTAGTCCGCCCTGGTCTCCGAGTAGAACCCTTCAAGAACGCTGGGAAGGGCGCAGAACAACCACAAGCCAGCGCTGGCTAAGTGGACGAGGCGCACTCTTCGTCTGGCCTGCGCAGTCACCGACACCGCATACACCACGGCCATGTACCGGTCTAAAGTCATGGCGGTGAGGAAAGCCATGTAGCTGTAAAGTCCCAGGTAGTAGGCGCCGCTCGCCATCTTACAGGCCCACTCTCCAAAGACCCAGCCACGTGCATGGTACACGGCCCAGAAAGGCAGGGTCAAGGTGAACAGAAGGTCAGAGGTCGTCAAATGCAGAAGGAGGAAGTCGGTGGCAGGCCTGGAGTTTGACCCTTTTCTTAAGAGAACCCAGAGGAGGAAACTGTTGCCAGACAGACTAAGGCAGGTGACTAGGCTGTAGCACACTATTGAAAATAAACTACCAAACGGTTCTTTTAAGATGACTAGGCTGGTGTCGTAGTAGTCATAGGCATCAAAATAGTAGTAGTCAATGGTAGAATTTGTTAAGTTGCTAAAATCTTCCATTCTGACCCTGTGGTTAGATATTTTGTTTGAGAATTCTGGTGGAAAAAAAGAATAGGCAACATAATGTTATTTTGATTTAATAAGAATAAAACATATGCTGTATTAGATATTTAATAAAAAGTATTCAAAATGTATGCACTGAAAAGGATTCATACACCAAACACTACCCTTAGCATCGTATTTTTGTGGTGGCTACACCCCATTATGTAATAACAATATATTGTCCAAACGTCACATGCCGTAACTGTGCTATTCTTAACTTACATCAACAAATACAGTTGATGTGTGTACATATTATTTATTGTAAGTCTATGCATATGCATATTGAAGTAAAGAAAACATTTCATAAAATATCACATCATGTGATGACAACATATTCAACTACCTTTTCTACATCTATTTCCCTACAAATGCTTTTTTAACTTATATATTTATACATCATAAGCCCTATCAACCTTACCGTAGTTTTACTATATCCATTGTTGTCGTCTTTGGTTGTTGAGAAAGTGAGTGAGATACAGTCTGACTTTTTACCCATAAAAAAGAAGCTGCATACACAACATTTGAAAGTCCAGCCTACCATGACATAAGAATAAAAGAAGGAACCCAGTTCCCAAACTCTGTATTTATAAACAAATTTTTATTGTATTTAGATTGCAGTATAAACACGTAAAAGGCAAAAGCATTCCAGAAATTGGTAATAAAATAAACCATTTAGATTTAATAAACATGCCAATAAACAGAAAATATATTTGACCAGATTTCTATTTTCAGGCTAGGTAAGGCCTGAAGTAAATGCTTTTTCCGGGTGTGTGTGTGTGTGTGTGTGTGTGTGTGTGTGTGTGTGTGTGTGTGTGTGGAGGAGAGGGGGGGGGGGGGGGGCGTTAAATTACACAAGCTGTAGGTCCAAAGCTGGACTTATCACAGTTGCAGTTTGCATAACATTGGAGGTGCTCTGACCCATACTCTTCTCATTCTCCTTGACTTCACTCTGGACCAATGTACAGTGGAAGAGGCTGAACAGTTGTCTCCTAAACCTTGGTAAAAGCACGTAAAAGAATGGGTTCATGCAGCAATGGGAATAAGCCAAGATCCGACACATCTCAATCGCGTGTCGCAAGCGCTCAATCACATCACAGTCCTCAGGTTCATACACAGAGAAGACAAAGATCAGAATGTTATAGGGAGCCCAGCACACAAAGAAAACCACAACGATACACATCACCACTGCAATGGTGCTCCACTTCCACCGGGGGGCTGTCAGTACGGTCTTGACAATGGCACAGTAGCAGAACGTGATGATGACGAGGGGGAGAACAAAGAGCAGAGAGACCTGGAGGTAGTAGCCCATGGCCGCGTCCCCGGGGTTCAGGGCGGATGCCTCACAGCTATACGCCCCATCCCACTCCTCCACCCTGGAGTCCAAGGCATCGTGGAGGGACGCCGCCACACTGATGACCCAGGCGGCCACGCAGGAACCCGAAGCCCACCTCCGCCTTATGGATTGGGTCTTCAGCCTCTTCTCCATGGCCACTGTGGCAAAACGGTCCATGGTTAGAGCTGTCAGTAGGATAACGCTGCTGTAGAGGCCAACGAAGTAGGCGCCAGTTAAGAACTTGCAGGCAAGGTCCCCAAAAACCCAGTGACTGGAGTGGTAGAAAGCCCAGAAAGGGAGGGTGAGGGTGAAGACCAGGTCAGACGAGGCGAGATTTAAGATAAACATGTTGGTGACATTTTTGCGGTTCTCATGGCGGCTGAAGGCGCCCAATAGCAGGCCGTTTCCTGTCACAGAGAAGATAAAGATGACCAGGTAGAAGGTGGTGATGATAGTTCCATTGTCTGCAGGCTCGTTACACAGAAATACCAGGTCCTCGTTGTCACAGCTGTCAGGCTCAGTGTTATTTAACATGCTACATGAGGTCTCGTTTATGAGGCTCTCCGAGCCATCATTTGTCGTTTCAACTCCCGTCCAATTCATGTCCTTTTCTGGATCGTTTAACCACGTGCAAGAAAGGCTAGGGACAAATTAATAGCAAGATAATTCTGAAACCGAATGCATCCACCGAAACCGAATAACCATCTTAACTGTGTCTAGACATACGCTAAAACAAACTGCATATAATTACTGTTGGATGACATAGTATAGTTAAAATGCTATATATAAAATACTTGTGTACATGATAACCAGAAAGTTGATCAAGATGGTACAATGTTAACCTACCGTGAAAATGTTTCAAAATGTATTTCAGCTGGACACAGAAAACCGGCAACCATGAGAGATTACTTGGGGTTGAACTTGAGACAGATGATCTTCCTCTTTTTAGTTTCACATTTAGTTTGCAACTCTTTCACAAAGGGTGACAAAATCTGAAAATTTCTGCAATTCTTTCAATTGGTAGTTATCATCGTGGTATATACCTTTGGATCAAATCCATTAAAATGTATTTATATAGCACATTTCATACACATAGGCAATTCAATTTGATATTCACAAGGCAAGCAGAAACATACAAGGAAGAAACAACAACAAAAAAACATGAAAAGAAATTGAAAACAACTGTAATAAAGACAAAATTACAAAATTGCTAAAAAGGAACTATTCAGCCTAACGCCATGGAGAACATATATGCCTACGTTTTTTATTTAATTTAAAAGTAGTCAGGCTTGGAGCGAGTCTCAGAGCTTCCGGAAGTTGGTTCCAGCAATTTGTTACGGTTAGCAGACCTGTTCCAGATGACCTGAGGGGTCTAGAGGGTTCATACTGTATTAGCATGTCGGTAATGTATTTTGGCCAAATTATTTAGTGACTACTAGGTCACCAACAGCATTTTAAAATCAATTCTCTGACACACAGGAAGCCTTGTTGTTATATATGTATATTTTTTTTGTCCAGCAGCAACTTTCTGAACAAGCTGCAGTCTCAAAGCGTTTTATTTTAGGAGCACCCGGGAGAAGACCATTTGAGTAGTCCTGCCTACTGGTAATAAATGCATAAATACGTTTGTGTAAGTCTTGTTGGGACGTGAGTCCTCAGAGTCTTGCTATGATTTTGAGGTGATAGTATGCTGATTTGATTACCAAGTTGATGGCAGTTGAACAGTAGGTCTGAGTCCATGATAAGACCACGATTTCGAGCTTGGACCTTTCTACAGTAAATGTAAATCATACGTAAAATATGTTTGATTTGATTAGATTTGATAATACATAAAAAAAATAAAACACAATACATGAGCTCCGCCCTTTAACAATAACCATAATCATTAAATGAATAGATCATGACATTTAAAAACTAGTATTTAGGTAATTTAAGAACATAAGCATTACGATTTCAGTAAAAACGAAATGTCATGCAGAATACAGATTGGGCTCTTTAGAAGGTCTTGTATGAAATTATCTCCATGCATACAATAAAATTGCTTTTAGATATTTGAGAACTCAGCTATGTTTACACATTTCTATGTGCATACTTCAGCTACAAAACCAGCTCCTCACCACTTGTTAAGGATGTGATAGTGAGTCTGCTGTTTCTATTGCGGCAGCTATTGTTACTGTTGGGACCCAACGCTCTTAATATTTTCTTTAAGTGGCTCTTGAATTTGACCCCTAGAAAGACATAGAACACAGGGTTGAGGCAACAGTGTGAATATGCAAAGAGTCGGCAAACATAATACGTGTAGTCTAACATGTTACTGGCTACGCATTGTGCTGTGATGTCTATCTCAGTATCAGTTGGCTTCACTGCCCTCAGAAATATTACCACATTGTATGGCACCCAGCCCACAAAGAAAACAACCAGGAGGCTAAAGATCAGCTTTACTGTCCTCAGCCTCCTTTTCTGAGATGTGGGTCCCAGCAGCCGCCATATGATCTGAGAGTAACAGAAAACAAAAACCAAAAAGGTCACTAGGAAAAATACATTCTGTTGGTAGATTCCCCATAACCTCCAGTAAGGGTCACAAACACAATGCCTTATAGAATCCTGCTCTTGAACCTTGCTAAACAATAGCGATGGCAGAGCTGCTATCATGCTCAGTGACCAGAGGATCACAGACGCCAGGATACTGGTGAATCCTTTGGAAGACACGATGTCTGACAGGGGATTGACGACGGCCAGATAACGATGGAAGGTCATCACAATGAGAAAGAACCCGTTACTGTAGAAGCCCACGTAGAAAATAAAACTGACTGCCTTGCAAGCAGACTCAGGCAGAATCCAATCAGAATACATGTGATACATGGCCCAGAAGGGGAGTCCCACAGTGAAGAGGAGGTCAGACACAGCCAGGTTGACGATGAAAGCGTTGGTGAGGGATTTGAGGTTCTCATACTTTGCCAGGATCACAAGTACCAGGATGTTGCCAAGCAAGCTGAGAACCACCACCACGGAGAAAAACACTGGGTTGAAGATGGCACCAACCTTAATGACTTTTGTCTTGTCACAAGCCTCATCCCCGTACAAATTGTCATAATATTCTGTTGTGTATTGGTAATCATTAACAGTCTGGGTTGAGAACCCCAGAGTTGTTGCCATGTTCCCTCACGAGAAAAACAGGTCAAACAAGCCCGACTATAAGAACCAATTAGACTGTATAACCCACTATCAACTGAGTTTGAGTTTCAAGGGAAGGAATGTGATCAAAGTTAATAGATTTCATTACCTCACAAGACTGGTCCTCTGTCTTGTGTTCAGTCATGTAGAGTTGTCGAGATACAGTAGCCCACCTACAGCTGATTGGCTTTCAAAGTGCAGCTGCTTATACCTGTACTCCAGAAAAAGGTGGATGTGTTCCCTTTTCATAACCACAACCGTAAACAATATGAGGAAGAAACTAGTGGGCCACTTTTTTTTCAACTTACGCTTTGGATGTATATCGAAAGTATTTAAATCCTTAAGTATTCTATTTATTTATGAATGAATACCATTGCATTAAGTCATGCATGTTGAGGTAATTAAATAGGTATGTGTATAAAATTAAGGGAATATTGGTTTTGCGCAACATAAAATGTAGGCCTTAAATCTGTTTATATTTCATTGACATTTGATATTCACTTTCAGAAGTTTAAGCTGAAAAAAAGTTGTTTGATGTAAGGAAAAAAAGGTTATGTTTTATTTATTTTAAATAATAATACTTTTTTTTTTCTTCTTATTTAATAAAGATCGAGTGTAAAGCAATTCATAAATCAAACTTTAACAAGCATAGTAGCTTTCGCAATAATACTATTACAAAAACATGCTGCAGCCCTAGTACAAGTGAATGACATCAACTGAATTCTGCAGTGCCATACTGTACTTCAATAATGTCTTATGATTTCAGTCCTGTTTATTTACCGATTGTGTTATTCTTCAACCGAACTATAGCTTGCGGTCGTAGATCCAACTAACCATACGTCACTTCAGTTGCCAATCATCAACAGTGCCCGCCTTCCAAACAGCAGTTATTTAGTCTGCTGTTCAAAACGGATTTTCTGGAGGAATTTACACATTGAGTAGGTCAATTACTTGTGCCAATTCATTATTTGTGACGTGGTTGTATGTATATACAAAGTAAAGATAGTTCAATGATTCAAAATGTGTTTATTCATTTCGCTAAAAACAAATTTGAGGCCGTGGAGCAGGTGCATGCTACGACCATAAGGCACTCGTCGCTGACTGTTTTCAGTCATTGACCGATGTTTCTGTAGCATGTTGTCTAGTAAAACCTATTCGGTTTATAACGTATAATTAATATGATAGGAGGAATCTTCTTTTTCTATGTATTTTTGAGAAGTGTCAACAAGTTATTACGTCAGCTGTCGTGGGAATTCCCGATCCCAGTCTTTGTGCTTGTTGCTGGTTACTTTTATAGCCACTGTCATGCAGTCAATTAGGAGGTTATTCTGATTCACCTTACATTTGATCAAATATTACAGTTTGTTCGTGACAATATGATAGGCTAGGCCAGTAGGGTACAAATAGCAGACCCCTGGATTCTTAAGGACACCGTTTGAGAGGACCTAAATTTAGGTATTTATACAGTAAATCCCAAGCATTAAAATAGCAATGTGGACATGAAGATGTTGTTACACAATTTGAATTATTATCCCAATGTGATGTACATTACGTTTTTGTTTGGATATTTCCATCTTCAGTCCTTTAAACAGTAATTTCTGTACTGTCATCTTCAAACATGCTTATCTCTTCTTCTATTTTTTGGTCTCTTTTTTGGCAGACTTTGGGTTCCCTGACCCCACTCCCCCTTCCCCACCATGGCACGCTCATCAGTTGGAGAAAATCAGCTACAGAGAATCATAAAAGATCTACATGGTACTACATCCGTAATAATTCAACAAATGCTACCTGAATGAAAGAGATGTGCTGAAACTATGTGAAAATAGCATGAAGCCCCGAGGCTAAGTGTGCTTTGGGATAGTATGTTAGTCCATGTATTTATTTTCCCATTTTGCTATTGTAGATTCTGTGGCTGAGTTGACTAAGGAACACAAGGAGGGCGCTGAGCCTATCACTGACGACAGCTCAAACCTTCACAAGTTCTCTTTTAAACTGGAGTACCTGCTACAGGTAATACAGATACAAACCTTTGTTAAACAATACAACCTTTTTACACCACCAGAGTACAGCAAACTGTGGCTGTGTAGGCCTACTTTCGTATCCAAACTAGTTGCTGAAAATGTTACTCTAGAATAGGGATCATCTAGTCACAACATTAAAGCAGTACATTTTGAAAAATACAATAAAGATTTTATTAATATTATTAGGTTCAAATATGAATACTATGTTGCTTCCTTAGTTTGACCAGAAAGAAAAGACCACCTTTCTGGGCCACAGAAAGGACTACTGGGACTTCTTCTGTGACTGCCTGGTGAAGATCAAAGGAGCTAATGATGGGATCCGCTTTGTTAAGTCCATCTCTGAGGTAATCCTTAGCTTGTGCATTTAAACTCATTCTCGCTCACTTTTTCTCTCACACTCACACACATACAGACACAGAGTGACACAGTTAGAGTGTAATCAAGGTTACGGTCAGCCAGGGAAAGCGAGGCTAAGTCCTGCTCACTCACATGTTGTATTGCCTCCATTCCTACTCCTCTCCTCACTTCTGTTGGGACAAAAGAAAGAGGTGGTATAAAACAGAGAAAGTAAAGTTGCTCTGCTGTAGGTTGGTTCTAGTTGACAACAGAGGGTAGTAGGCCTTGTGTGAGTGGCCCTCTGTGGCCCTCATCTGGACTGCCCTCTGATAAAGCAGCTAGATCAAAATAACCGGTATTATTTGAGCTGTTGTTAGCATATTCGTAATATTCGTAGACACTCATGCGGTGCTGGCTGTGTATTCATTTTCATCGGACAACATGTCACATTTCAGAGAATTGACAAAGAAACTACTTGGATGTGAATTTTGGGACATTGTCGTTGGATTATATGTTTGGCATTTAAGTTAAATCAACCTTGCTTCAGAGAATTAACTTGCTGGGTGTCAGTTGTCCCTGTATGCAACTCAGTCTGATTCTGCATGCCTACTTAACGTAAGCGTGTCGCACAAACTGTCTGTTGACTGAGTTGACTTGTGTTTACGTTGCCTCAAAGTAGGTTAGCTCGGGGAGTCACACCTCCAGCTGGTGTACGTATGTTGCTCAATTCAAACACCTTCTGTCATCTTACCAAACCCCATATGCCCCTATTCAGCTCTTAAGCTCATGGAGACACACTGGAGTATTTGGACACTCTGGAATGGACGTATAAACAGACTTGTTCACAGTGTAGACTGAAATCCTAATGAATTCTAACCAAGGGATCACTTGAATAACCTAAAGGCGAGCCTTATGAGACTGTGCATTCAGAGGTCCGTCTACGTAGGACTGAGGAAAGGTGTGTTTGGTCCTGTGTGTCCTTTCAGCTGAAGACGTCGTTGGGGAAAGGCAGGGCCTTTATCCGCTATTCACTGGTGCACCAGCGTCTGGGCGACACCCTGCAGCAGTGTCTCATCAACCAGAAAGCCACTAGGTAAGAACACACACACACACACACACACACACACAGACAGACACAGAGACACACACAATTTCCAACCAATAGCAAGCTGTTGTTTGGAAGGCTATTCTGGCCAAATCATGAGTTGCTCTCCAGAACACTTGGTCTTCTTTCAGACCACAACAAACACATGACCACAGAGCCACATTAATCTCAAGCCTGATTTCGCTTCCCTTCTGAAGTTTCTTTTCTAAGTAACATACATTTCAGACTTACCTACTTCCTCTAAGAATTTCAAAGTAAATGTCAAATGCTTTTTTTTGGGGGGAGTTTTTTTCTCTCCTCAAAATGGTGATTGTATTTTGTGTTTGTTTGTTTGTTTGTTTGTGTTTGTTTGTTTGTGCACACCATGCAGTGAGTGGTACTATGCCCGCAGCCCCTTCCTTAAATCTCATCTCACCGCTGACATCATCAATTACCTGTACGAGCTCAACGAGATCCAGTTTGACCTGGCAGCCAGAGGTTACGACCTCGATGCTGATTGGCCAACATTTGCCAGGTATTACTTACACCTTATTTTTGCCCACTCGTGCCTCCATTTAACTATTTATGTGATTTCATTTCTGAATGATGGCCACAAGTTAAGTTTAGGTGCGATGATATAAAATAATTTTATACACGCAAACATATTGTTATTCCATGAAGAGAATAAAGCTCTTTGTAAAATCTAATTACATTTACGGTAATTAGACTGGCTGCGCAAAGTGTTCTGAAATTGTAATGGGATGTTGGTTTTCACAACCTGTAGTGACACTTAATTACCAGCTAAGTAAAGTAACAGCATAGGTAACTAGGTAAGGTGTTTGTGTGTGTTCATGTACATACAGTGTGTGTATTGTGTGAGCATTAACACTTTATTCCTCATATTGACGACTCAGTTCCCTATCAGCACTGCCATTTTGCAACGCTACTTATCATGACTTCCTATCAGCTTGTCATCATTTCCCCTTGCCCCCCCCCCCCCCCCGATTCCAGTCTTTTATAGAACCACAGAGCTGGTAGGTATGGTATGCATTACAATAACAACAGGCCATCGCAGGTCAACAGTGAGTGCAATGCCCTGGCTTGGCCTGCATGTCGGTGGTGATACGTTTGAGCTGTTTTTAAATTGCACACATTAACCTTATGACTCATTAAATAGATCATTAAAATATTAATAATGTAGTTACATATCATTTCGTCACACACGCAAGCACTCTGACTTTTCATTTAAAGGGAGGAAGAATTTTTTTTACTTTCAGTTTAGAGGGAAAAACGTGAGTCGATACGCTTTTCCACTTTGCAATGTGTGCTTGTAGGAAGACGTTAGGGGGGAATGCCCCGGCCTATCTGTGGAAACCTCCCAGTCGCTGTTCCAGCATCAACAGCCTGGTCAGCTACTCTCAGGTAGGCCTAGCTCTGAGCAGTAAGCCACAGACACATACACACACACACACACATGTACACACACGTACACACACGTACAAACTCACGCTGTCAAATCATAAACACGTGCACACATACACTCACATGTGCACATACACACACACACACATTCCTGTTGGATTTGATCTGGCGGTTCTGTTTCTCTGTGCTGTCCTCAGGCCCAGGAGTTTCATCCCATCCCAGACTTTGGCCATGGTCTCCTTGGCGACGTGAGTGAACTCGCGGAGCCCTCCCCCTGCAGCGTCGCCGACGACCTCCGCATTGAGCTCGACCAGTCGGAGCTAAGACAACAAGAACTGTTGGCTCAAGTGAAGCAACTGACCAAAGAGGCAGCCACGCTGAAGGGCGAGGTCAGAGACCTTCGAGCTCAGTTATTGGTCGCCCAGACTCCTACTGATCAACCCCTGTCCTCAGAGAAAACTAATAAGCTCGAAACAGCCAATAAGGAGACAGAACATCACCTGCGAGCCGGCGGGGAGGCGTCGAACGGCGATCTAGCGGCGAGGCTGAGCGCGGCGGAGGACAAGAACATGGAGCTCCTTTCCAAGCTGGACGGGGCGCTCAGCGAGCAGGGCCAGCAGGCGGCCAGCTACTGTGACTCGGCCCGGAAGATCCAGGAACTGCTGGACAAGCTGAAGGCCGCCGAGGAGGATCGGCTGGCGGCCCGTCGGGAGGCCGAGGACAGGGACAGGCTGGCCGGGCGCCTGGCCCAGGAGCTCAGCTTCCGGGAGGCGGAGGCGAGGAGGAGCGAGGAGACGCTGGCCGCGCTGAAGGCCGGGGCGCGGCTGGAGCAGGAGGTGGCCCTGGAGCAGGTGGTGGAGCTGCAGGGCGTGGTGGGGCGCATCCAGGGCTCGCTGACCCTGAAGGAGAAAGAGACGGGGAACCTGCGGGCCCAGCTCCAGGACCTCCAGACCTCACTGGACGGCCGGGAGAGGCAGGCAGAGGAGCTGCGGAGGCGGCTGCAGGAGGAGATCCAGCAGAGGAGCAGCGCTGGAGAAGGGCAGGACGAGGGGCAGCCGCTGGGCCTGAAAGAGGAGCTGCAGGCCAGGGAGAGGGAGCTGGCCGCCAGCAGGGAGAGAGTGAGACACCTGGAGGAGCAGGTGGAGAACCTGTCTGGAGAGAGGCGGGGCCTTATCAGTGCGACAGGGAATGTAGTCCCCGCCCAGGAACTTACTAGGAAGCTGGAAGACTACAAAGCCCAGTGCACCAGCCTCATGGAGCTGAACGACAATCTACTGCAGACGGTCAAGAGGAGTAAGGAGCACACCAGAGAGCTGGTGGAGAGCAGGGCGGCCTTGTTGGAGCAGCTGGCCACTCTGAGGGCCTCTGAGAAACACCTGAAGGGCCGCGTGGAGGCCGCCCAGATGACCGTGGAGGAGAGGGAGTGGCAGCTCGCGGAAGACAACCGGCGTCTGGAGGAGAATGCTGAGAGAGCTCTGATGCAGACAGAGTCCTGGGAGGCCAAGCTGAGGAGCCTGGAGCAGGACAACAAGGACCTGGCGGAGGGCCAAAGTTCCCTCAAGAAACAGTTGGCTTCCGCGCTGGAGGAACTGGACTCGCTGAGGGACAAAGCCGCGGGGCTGGAGAAGGACCTGGCAGCCTCGGAAAGCAGCCAGACGGAGCTCCAGGACAAGCTGCGGGGCGCTCAGGCCAGGCTCCAGAACCACGCCCAGAAAGGAGAGCTGCTCCAGGCCAGGGTGGAGGAGCTGGAGGGCCAGGGCGGGGAGACGGGCACGGAGAAAGGCGCGGCGGAGAAGATGGAGAAGGTCCAGCCCGACCTTCCTCCCTCCCCGTCCACGGAGGCCCACAGGCTGGTGCTGGCCGAGGCCCACCTGGAGCTCAACCACCGGGAGGTGAGCCGACTCCAGGGGGAGGCGGTGGAGCTCCGGGCCCAGCTCCTGGTGGAAGCCGAGGAGCGCACCCGGCTCCAGGCGCTGCAGGAGGTGTCGCAGGCCTCCCGGGAGGACCTGGGCGCCCTGTCGGAGCAGCTGAAGGCCCAGGTGGAGGAGCTGAACCGCCGGCACGTGGACGAGCTGCTGCGCTCGCAGGAGCGGGAGGAGGCGCTGGTGCGCGAGCGGGACGGCGAGGCGCTGGCGCGGGCCGGCCTAGCCGCCGAGGTGACGGCCTCCGCCGAGGAGACGCGTGCGTGGAAGCGGCGCTGCGACGAGCTGAGCGCCGAGAGCGCCGAGGCCAGGGAGGCCCTCCACCGGGCCAACACGGAGACGGCCGAGCTGGGCGTGCACGTGTGCATGCTGAAGGCGGAGAACGAGGAGGCGCGCCTGCGCTGGGAGGGCGTGTCGGAGCGCCTCCAGGAGCTGGAGGAGGAGGCCACGCAGGACGCCGAGAAGCTCAGCCACCAGCTGCACCAGGGCGAGGGCCTGTCGGCCGCCATGCGGGAGCTCCAGGCCCGGCTGGACGAGGCCCAGCAGGAGACCCGTGGCCTTCAGAAGGCCAGCCATGAGGAGACCCAGGCGCTCCGCTTCCAGCTGAGCTGCCAGGCCATGGACCACGTCAACCAGCTCCAGGTGGCATAGTCAGTCCCTGTGACAGACAGTTTCCACCACTGTGTGTGATTACGTTGTGCTTTGAGAGGGGTTGATAATTCTACCACTGTGTGTGATAGTGTCTGTGTGTGAGTACGTTGTGCTTTGAAAGGGGTTGATAATTCTACCAGTGTGTGTGATAGTGTCAGTGTGTGAGTACGTTGTGCTTTGAAAGGGGTTGATAATTCTACCAGTGTGTGTGATAGTGTCAGTGTGTGAGTACGTTGTGCTTTGAGAGGGGTTGATAATTCTACCACTGTGTGATAGTGTGTGTGTGTGATTACATTGTGCTTTCAGAGGGGTTGATATTTTGCCCACGGTGTGTGTGTGATAGTGTGTGTGTGTGTAATAACATACTTTCAGAGGGCTAGATATTTCTACCACTGTGTGTATGTGATAGTGTGTGCTTGTGATAACATACTTTCAGAGGGGTTGATATTTCTACCACTGTGTTTGCGATAGTGTGTGTCGGTGAGAACATACTTTCGGAGGGTTAGATATTTGGCCCACCGCCGCGCCTGTGTGTGTGTGTGTGTGTGTGTGTGTGTGTGTGTGTGTGTGTGTGTGTGTGTGTGTGTGACAATGCTGTGCTTTGTGTGTTCATCCAGGGTGTGAAGAAGCAGCTTAAGGATGTCAGGTCACAGCTTGGGGGAGAGAAGGAGAGGATGGTCTCCCTAGAGGCCAAGGTCAAGCACTTAGAGGCAAGAGGACCTCACACTTCAACATTATAGAATAGAGTTACTTTAGATATACTACTGATAAGTATAAAATTTAGATGTATTTTACTAAAACACAAAACTATCTAAACTCGTTCCTGCTATTTGAAAGTGGCGGTTTTGTGCTGACGTTGCATTTTTTCACGATTTCTTTTTCAAAGAGGGAAACCCAGGAAAACACTAAGATAGTTGAGGAGAAAACTGCTCAGATCGCAAGTTCCGAGAGAGAGATTCAGCAGAAAGAAGAGGAACTACGTCAACTTAAAGATAAATTGTCACAGTGAGTAATTTCAAATAATACCTTTACATGTCTGGGTTACAGATCTCAGGCCTTCACTGATTCGTTTCACTGTGTCAACATTGCATGTGAATTGTGTAAACAACAAGAACGATTTGCTTTGGTTTCGATCCATATAATTCGTTTGGATGCTTTTACTGCATTGCTATTTACATATCCTCATGGCTGTTTCCTTGTGTGCGTGCGTGCGTGCGTGCGTGCGTGCGTGCGTGTGTGTGTGTGTTTAGGTCTGAGGAGGGCTTGGCGCTGGCGGAGAGGACCTGCCAGGAGCTGAACGAGAGCCTGCGGAGAGCCACGCAGGACAAGCAGAGCGTTGACCTCAGGACGTCTGCCGAGCTGGACGACCTCTACCGCACCAAGATCAACCTGGAGGAGAGACTCATAGAGCTGATCCGGTAAGACATTGTTTATACATCCTACATCTATATCACACACACTGTACATTAGCCCTAACTCATCCAGTAAGACTCTCACATTATTTGTACATCCTACATCTATATCACACATGCTACATCAGCCCACGTGTTTTTCTCCATAAAACATGTACAGTGTTTGGATATTATATTTATAAAAAATGTGTTGCATTGAACCAGGACTTGCCGATATATGAGATGTTTGTATACGTTTTTTTATTTATTTATAATTTCATAGTGTTT
>JAPMUY010006729.1:410000-489703 GCA_026901105.3 Galaxias olidus
GCACACGTCCTTCCCCCCCATAAGCTCCGTCCAACGTTCTACGTGGGTGTCTATATACAACCCTACACATACACACACAACACTAATCCCATCTAAGATGGTTCTTTGTGACAGACATATCATAGGGCTTGGTATATTTGTGTGTTACGCTCTCATGCGTGAATATGTTTACAACACATGATAAGACCCTTGTGTGTTGGTGTGTAATGTGGCGGTGGTGGTTCCACCTCGTCGAACGAGTTTGAATGAACCCAGTATAGAGCTGGAGCTGGTGCACTTATTCTCACAGGAAGGAATAGACCGGTGTGTGTGTGTGTGTGTGTGTGTGTGTGTGTGTGTGTGGGTGTTTGTCTGCTTGCGTGTGTGCATAGGTCTGCATGCGTGACTCAGTGTGTGTGTGTGGTGTTGTGGTGGAGGGGTCCATCAGAGAGACAGTGTTTATGGTGTAGAGACTAGGCTGTTTTCTCAAGGTTAATGATCTCATTGTAAATCATGTCGCATCCTCCTTTCCTCTTTCTCTCACTCCCTCCGTTCCCCTTCCCCTCTCTCTGCCCTCCCCTCCCTCACTCTCTTCCCGCCAGCCTCCATGGAACTGTGATTTACACTGATATGCCCATGCTGTGGGGGTGGGGGAAAGACAGACCAGTGTGTGTGTGTGTGTGCTGAATAGCAATGCAGACTCAACATAGAGCATGCATAGCCACACAGCATAGACACAAATACCTTTACACACATGCACAGGCATGCAGCTATGTGGAAAACCAAACAAATACACAATCAGTATTTCCCACTCCGGTGATAATCTACGTTTTCTCATCCATATATGTTCAGCGAACTCTAATACACATTGAGACGAAATATATGTACTCTTCTGGCTGGGCCACGTCTGCTTGTACAGCTAAGCCTGCTGGCATTTTGTGCGTGTGTGTGTGTGTGTGCGCGTGCGTGCGTGCGTGCGTGCGCGCGCGCATGTGGCCTTATAGACATGCAGGATGGAGAGAGCACCCTCCACCTTGCGCACCATTAAGGTAATTTCCCTCTCAACTGGAACCAATGCAGTTCAAGTCTGGCACGAGTCACACACACACACACACACAGCTAATAACAATTTGAATGAAGAGGATCACTCGACCTCTAATCCGTCTTTTATCCAACTGGAAATTGCGGTGCGCGGGCCGACATTGCGATGGAGGTCAGTAAGGCTGGAATCACATAGGAAATTCACCTTTCAATTATGCTGCGTCCATTCTCTCCGTTCTCCTTAAACAATGGTGGAACCAGAGTGTTTTTTTAATTATGGTCTGCCTGCTTCCTGTCAACTGCTCACTGCCATTCTTTCTTATTTCAACACTATGAGCTGCAAGTCACATTGAAGTTCACCGGTCGTTTCTGTAAGCCCTGCCAGTAGAGAGCTATGGAAAGAACAAAGTGTCGGCCATTTTGGATCTATGGGACCTGGCGTGTGTCATTAATCACTCACCTAAATGGCGTTGGTCTCTCATTCATCTTCCAGAGTTCAATGCCAAACCATTTCAGCAATTGAGGCTGTGTCTATGTCAACGGGGGGGACATGTTGAAATTATATTTATCATAATGTGTCTATTCATCAGTACAACAACAATACTGATATATGTAAATACCATATTGAGTAATGTTTTAACATATTATTGGATAATACATATTGATCATAGTGGGTTGTTTTTATAAATCAATGTTTTTGCTTTGAATTAATATTTTATGGCACCAATTATTTGGTCTGGAAATATACTACCCAAAAAACGTGTTGTACATTGTGTATCATTTTACATTAATTCACAGTAGTGTTAAAAAAATATTCATTCCCTTTGCCACTGGGGGGCGGTCTCAAGATATCGCACGTATTGTCTAAACCAATCACATTCTTATTCACTCAAAATACATTAAAAGCCTAACTCTTTATATTATTTGATTAGGACACACAGACTGACAGGCTGGATTCAACTCAGCTAAAATGATACTTCACCTTCCTCCGTTTTGTATGACCTTCCTACCCTGACATGCCATCCAAAAACTGTCTCATTATAAAGTATTACCATAAAGGGAATAATAAGTTGGCAGGCTGTCATTGTTTAGAGGACAGTACTCACAGATAGCCTGCCTGCCCATGTTTTCCTGCAGAACCGCGGGAGAGTGTGTGTGTGTGTGTGTGCGTGCGTGCGCGTGCGCAAGCGTGTCCCTGTGTGCACATACCTGTCCTGCCCCCCACTTCCCTTTCCAAGAAAAGGAGCCCCCCGCAGAGATAATTCTACCCCTTACTGTCAGTGTTAGCTCTGTCAAACACACCTTACCTCTTCAGCTGTTTTGGCTGTCTGCTCTCCACATGGGCCCTCCGTCCCAAACTGTCAGCGAGGCTTCTGATCGAGGCAACATGACAAAAGCCCGCAGCTGTCCATGTCTCCTCTGTACTGTCTGTCTGAGTCAACGGCTGTCCCTGGACCTGTTCCTGTCTCCATTGTGTGTCTCTGTTTGTCTGAGTCAATAGCTGTCCTCGACCTGTTCCTGTCTCCACTGTGTGTCTCTGTTTGCCTGTCTGAGTCAATGGCTGTCCTGGACCTGTTCCTGTCGCCACTGAGTGTCTCTCTGTTTGTCTGTCTGAGTAAATGGCTGTTCTGGACCTGTTCCTGTCTCCTCTGAGTGTCTCTCTGTTTGTCTGTCTTGAGACAGGTAGTTTTGGGGATGCTGACCTGGACCACCTTGTGTCCTTGGTGATTCATCTTGTCGGGTGTCCCGTGTCTGTGGGTGTCTTCTGGTACCTTTTTGGCCTGTCACAAGCATGCCGTGATGAATGGACCAACAGAAACGCCTGTGTGATCACTGACTGACAAATACGCTTCCTTGAGAAATAGCAACTTAAAGGAATCACTGAGACTCTCTGTAACTTAGTCCCAGATGGCTTAGTGTTAATGTTCACTCCGTGTTCCGTGTGCGAGTGTGTGTGTGTGTGTGTGTGTGTGTGTGTGTGTGTGTGTGTGTACCCGTTTTCCTATCTAAGGGTGGACCTTGGTGTCGTAAAACACTCACGAAAAGGGGACTTGATTTGCAACAGGGAACCTTTTTTAGATCTCCTGTTGCAAAACGCCCATGTCATCATAAAATGATATCAAAATCGAAATAATTGCGGAATTTAATCATGTCTACCCTGCCAAGTGGAAACCTAACACACATCTACATCTGAGGTAGTGTAGACTCATTGTATTGCAATTGTGTGTGTGTGTGTGTGTGTGTGTGTGTGTGTGTGTTCGTGTGTGTGTGTGATAGAGAAAGAGGGTGAGAAATGAGAAAGCAGCTAGAACTGATGTCTGCTAATATTGGATAGATTCCCAGTCCCTTGACACCTGCGACCCCCAGAGACAATTCAACAGTGCCCGTAAGTATTTCTCTGACTTTCATCATCGCTTCATCTCCAGAGTGAAATTCATTTGATCAACATTCAATTCATCACGTCCCTCTGTAGGCTTTCTCAACAATGGCGTTTCATCCCTCACTCTCCTCTGATTTAGAACTACCCCGTTCCCCTCATCTCCTCCAACCCTAAGGTCATAGCTACAAGCACTTGTTTTGTACATACCTCTATCAAATGATACATTGATATCAACAGTTTCCATGGCAACCCCTGTTAGGAAGTGCAACGCCTACTAAATGTCAAAAGCAAACAGAGGTTGTAATCTTTTTTTCTGAAAGGTAACCGGAAGATGCATGGCTTGTGTTTGACCATAAACTCACCATTACGAACCGATCTACCAAAAAATATAATGCTTGACAGATTGTGTTATTGCGTGATTAACTGTGGCAAGACAGAATTAGTAAGTGGTTTGCATTAAAACAGCATTTCTCCCTGTCCTCTCTTTCTCCCCCTTAGATACAAACACACACTCACACACATTACAGAGAGAAACACGTCCAGACACAGATGATCTATTTCAGTAGCTACAAGGCAGTCGTTTGCTAGATGAAGTGGTGTTGGAGAGCTCCAGCATCTGCTCTTTTGTCCGGGCCTGATAGGAGCCCTCGGAATACACAGCCGCCAAAGCAGCTATGGTCGCTAGAAGGACCTACGTGCCAGATGAAGTCATTTGTGTAGACTAGAAAATAGGATAGAGAGAGAGATAGGGGGGAGACAGAGACAGGGATATAGAAATAGAGGGAGAGGGGGGAGTAGAGAGAGATAGGAAGAGAGCGGGGGGGGGGGGGGGGAGCAAATTTGACATTAATTTCCTTTGGCCATGTTTCGCAGAGCTTTTTATATGCATGTTCAATGCAATAATTCACAGCTTGAACTTCGAGCCTTGATCTACAGTACATATTGAGGTCAACCGCTTCTCCTTACTTTCCATTTCCTATGCTCGGCCTGGCACTAATGACGTGCCTGTGGAACCGTGCATGATGCATGACGTGACTTCATGTCATGTTAAACCCACCTCTCTCGAGGTGGAGCACAGCAAAAACATGCACCATAGCAGGGTTCTGAGGAGAGCACAAGCTACAGGGGAATCCGGTTGGGGGAATCACACCTCAATGTTTGGTTTTCCCATTAGATAAAGCTTGTAGAAGGCATTACTGCGGAAAACCTTCCCAGACTTAGTCAGAGTGCATCCAAGGGCGAGCAGATGACCGCGCCTGCACCCCCTCGTTCCTCCTCCCGCAATTTTCCTAAAAAAATCCACTCCCCATCTCTCTATCTCTCTCTCTTTCCGGCAGCGCAACAAACAGCCATGTAACCCCAGTGTGTAGCGCTCTGGGCTCGGCGGTGGACACGCTTGCCAGAACAGGTTTCCATGGAGACTCGATTTGTTCGCAAGCCCCTGCAGCTCGTGTCATTGACTTCAATTAGCGAGGAGGGCCGTCTCCACTAAGCACATACTTACACAGAGGCAACCACAGTGGGTCTGCAGGAAGGGCCGAACAACGGAGGGTGGGATGGAGTGATTGGAGTCACAGGGAAAAGAGGACATGCAGCCCAGGAGGGACGGAGACCTATAAGGGAGGCTCACGTCATTCACTAGACGAGAGAGACTGAAGTTGACTCATGATTGTTGACGTTTGAACCTATTTGTTCAAACCCACAGTTCTCCTGCCCTATCCCTCGACCCTCCCTCCAACCTTTGGCAGTGCCTTAATTCATTTTACACTTCTACAAAGTTGACCAAGCTCTCATTGAAAGAATGCGGCCAATTGGGTAAAGCAATGTAGATATTGTCGATTATGTCTGTACACATAGGTACTGTGCAAATTAACCTCATACATACCACACCCAACCCTCTCTCTCTCTTTCTCTTTCTCTTTCTCTTTCTCTTTCTCTTTCTCTCTCTCTCTCTCTCTCTCTCTATAGATGGGGAAAGACAAAGAGACACAACTGGGAGCCTTCCTCCGAAAACATTTAAATGTGCCCCTCTGTTCTGTTTCGGTTTCTCCTCTCTCTCTAAGAACTGTGGTGAGTTCACTCGTGTGAATCTGGACTTCCTGTGTCCGATATCCGGTGTTTTTCAAAGTCACCACTCTCAGTCTAGCACTCTGTGCATTTCACATCGATGACACACTCACTCACAAAATGTACCCTGTGAATCCTCCCAGCGCCCACCATCGCCGTGACTCACACACGCGGCGAGTCTTTTTGTGCAGTCCGTCACATTTCCTGGTACAGGCCAAGGATCGTTGGTACAGCAGGCAGGCTGCCAGGGCGAGCGACCACAAAGTGGTGGGGAGGTGTGCTTTTATCGAGGATCCGCCTCGACTATCCCAACTCATTATCCAGCACGCTCCCTCGAGCTGATTCCTTAATTACGGAAAGCAGGTGCGTCCCTCAGCCCCGTCACTACGGAGTTAAAGGTTTAATTGAGAGATGCAGCCAGAGATATTAACCCCGCTAATTACAAAACACCGCTCACCTCAAAGCACCCACAGCCTGTGCCACAGGAGTGAAACATCCTGGACCGCAGGTTGTTGGCTTTATGGCGGGGGGTGCGACGATGACACGCGATTACGCTCTGCATTTCATGCATGCACACACACACACTGCACACACACATGCACACAAATAAACACACAAACACACACAAAAACAAAGAGACCCCCTCCTAAACGTGCACACACATACGCTCACACATACGAGCGCCACATGGGAACGGACACGGAATCAACCTCCGTAGTTATGAAAATGTGTGTCTGCATCATAAAGTTCTCCCTCATTAGTAAAAAGGGAGAAAGGGTGGTGAAGTGAGCGTGTGATCTTTTATTCATCCGTCCCTCCTCCACTTTTCCTCACCCCTCGCCTCCGCACCAAAGAGCTCGGCATCTGACATCCCGCACATTGTAACCGCCAGCTGGAGTGGGAAAGACAGGCAAAAGAGGAAGGAGCAGAGGACAAGAGGAAGAGAGTAGAGTAGAACAGAGAGAGAGAGAAGACTGGAGAGAGAGAGAGTGAGAGCAACGAGAGGGATGTGGAGAGGAAGAAGAGCAGAGGCAGAGGGAAAATATAGGACAGGGGAAAACAAAAGAGAAGAGTGGTAAGTAGGAAAGAAAGAGGGAGAGAGGAGGGCGAAAGTCTAAGAAAACAGAGAGAGAGAATTATGTGTGTGTCCTAGTGTGGACGTGGGTCTGGGGGGACAGCGAGGGCAGGGGCAGAGTGGGCTGACAGCAGCCCAGTCCTCGGAGCAGATGGCGGGGACAGGATCAAGAGGAAAGAGGGGCTGTGGCTTTTGGTTTCTGGATAGAAATTTGGCAACTTTAATCACAGTCAACACAGCTCTCCCTCACTTGCTTTTCTGGAGCAATAGGTTTGAACCGACTAAGCAGCTGCTGGCTTTGGTGTTTTCATTATGTGCTGTGGGGGCAGGAATATCAAGTGGAGAAGATAGCATACATTTGAGGCTGCGTTTCAACTCACTCAAAACTGTGAAAATCTCCCCTGCAAACTTTTGTTGGTGTGGCTCACACACATCTAGAGTGGTGGACAGGAAGGGAAAGGGACGTTTGTAAACAATGTGTCCCTGATATGTGAATCCATCCATCCATCCATCCATTAGCTGTACCGCTTTTCCTTAACAGGGTCGCGGGGGGGGGGGCTGGAGCCTATCCCAGCCGACACAGGGCGAGAGGCGGGGTACACCCTGGACAGGTCGCCAGTCTATCACAGGGCTGATATGATATGTGATATGATATGTGAATCATAAATCATAAACTGCATGTATGACTTCTACCTATCCACGGTATGAGAAATGTACTGGTTCCTCAGCGGTACCATGCTCAAAATAAAAAGGAAACTTGGGTAATTTGCGGAGGTACAAGGCGGAGTGAAAAACAACAACACGATGTCTTGTCTCGTGAAAGCATTGTGGTTGCCTTTGCAACGGCAGAGAGAATCGCCGCTGTCTTTCTTCCCCAAGGTACACCGTGTCAATAGATGACCGCGGTCGCTATGCCCTCCTGCTCTCACGAGGCGGCGCTCCTGAAGGACTCGGCAGACAGGAACGCCACACAGCGTGTCTCTGGTGAGGTGCAGGCCAAAAGAGCCAGACGGACGCTGAGCCAGCCTGTCGTTAGTCCTTCTTCAAACTGGATCACATTTACAGAAATTATGCTTTTACATCGCACATGCACACACACTTACACACTTATAAGCCGACACACATACTTTATGCCTACACACAAACATACCCAGCAGACATGCCCCTGTTGCACTGTGAGTTTACTGTGGGCAGTTTGTGCTCAGGCTAGTCCACTTAAAACCCATACAGGCCTTGCCCGGGCTAGCCCGAACTGTCACCTTTTTTTTAGTCACCTTTTTGCAAATCCACACACACACATTCACTTCCTGTGATCTTGCAACTGGCAGCAGCGCAACAAACAGGAGTTAGTCTACGGCCCCTCTGTTTCCAAACGAAACGCGTGTCATGGAGCGCAGCACTCTCTTGTCCTATGGGTCGCTCCAGCAACGCGCATCCTGCGGCAGGTGAGACCCCCCGAGATAGACCTGGCCGGCGTTGCCGTGGTAACGCCGTTGATAAGGCGACATGATTGAGTGTCCGACGCGGAGAGGGCATGCTGAGCTGTGATTCCTGGCTTTGTCCATGAACTCGGCAACTGTCGAAGCAGTGGAAGAGGACGAGTCTATATTTAAACGAGAGACTGAAACAGGAAGCCACGTTGAAACCCAACAAAGAATGTGCATAAAAATAAGTCAGATGTGTGAACCATTAGATCATATCTGCTTTGAAAAAATTATACACACCGCTAGAGAGTCATGTAAGTGTCACACAAATATAGATCCGGTGCAAGCCTGTAAAATGCTTGTATCTCACTACAAAAAAAAGGGGGGTTTACATTTTCATTTAATTTCGATCACACAGAAGTGAAATTTCCAAACTGCTTCCCGCATATTATTGATATAACGTTATAGGACTTGAGGCTGCCCCTCAGGCATGAGGCGGCACACTGACGCATGAAACCTCTCGTAAGCCATTGTTCAAAAACAAACCTCCTTATGTGGGTATTGCAATGACATACTGGCAAAAGCAAAAGTGTGTACTGTGTGCACAGAACGTCTGCTGGTGTGTTTCTGTTTCCGCTCACATATTGGCATGTTCACTTAAAAATCAGATGCCATACTGAGTAGGCCCATATTGGGGATTAACACAGCTAAAAAAGCTTTCCGTTGTAAATTCCATTTATTGTTGAGCTTCAAAAAGAAGCAGATGCTTGAATAAGAACTAAAAGGGAAAACATTTGCTATGGGCATGGAGCTGAACCCACTATAGCGAGTTATGATTCATCCATCTCTTTTCCATATAAGATTGTGCGTCACAGTTTCTTGTAAATGGGACCCTGTTGTGTAGCTTCATTAGGCCAACAACAACTAGCTGTTGTCTAACGTATCATCATCATCATCATCATCGTCATCCGCTTGGTCCGGGGTCGGGTCGCGGAGGTAGCAGTTCAAGCAGGGCATCCCGAACTTCCCTTTTCCGGGCCACATTAACCAGCTCTGACTGGGGGATTCCAAGGCGTTCCCAGGCCAGTGTGGAGATATAATCCCTCCACCTGGTCCTAGGTCTGCCCCGCGGCCTCCGCCCAGCTGGACGTGCCTGGAACACCTCCCTAGGGAGGCGGCCAGGTGGCATCCTTACTAGATGCCCGAACCACCTCAACTGGCTCCTTTCTCAAAGAAGCAGCGGCTCTACTCCGAGTCCCTCACGAATGGCTGAACTTCTCACCCTATCCCTAAGGGAGATGCCAGCTACCCTCCGGAGGAAACTCATTTCCGCCGCTTGTATCCGCGATTCTTTCGGTCATGACCCACCCTTCATGACCATAGGTGAGAGTAGGAACGAAGATAGACCGGTAGATTGAGAGCTTTGCCTTCTGGCTCAGCTCTCTCTTCGTCACAACGGTGCGATAGAGCGACTGCAACACCGCACCCGCTGCTCCAATTCTCCGGCCCATCTCTGCGTTCCATTTTACCCTCACTCGAGAACAAGACCCCAAGATACTTGAACTCCTTCACTTGGGGTAAAGACTCATTCCCTACCTGGACTAGACAATCCATCGGTTTCCTGCTGAGAACCATGGCCTCAGATTTGGAGGTGCTGATCCTCATCCCAGCCGCTTCACACTCGGCTGCGAACCGATCCAATGAGTGCTGCAGGTCGCAGACTGATGATGCCATGGACCACATCATCTGCAAAAAGCAGTGATGCAATCCTCTGCCCACCAACCCGCAGCCCCCTCCCCCGCGGCTACGCCGTGAGATCCTGTCCATGAATACCACTAACGTATGTCTGGGACCAATATAGAGCTTGGAAATATAGAGCTTACCACTAACGTAACGTCTAACGTATGTCTGGGACCAATATAGAGCTTGGAAACATAAAGGCCGCGCAATAATGCATGCACATTTGCAAGATTGAGTCAGACTTGATGTCACTAGAAGCTGAACCTGTGAAAGGTTATGTATCACTCATTGCACTAAGCACAGACTCTAGAACATTCATTGTTCCAAACATTACTTATTAAGCAATTTTAAAAAAAGTTATCTCGTAAATGGAATAAACACATGCACCTATTAGGCACTTAACCAGAAACCTCAAAGTGTGGTGCAAGCTTACAGCGGAGTTTTGGTCGGTAGAATTAGTGGGTGAAATGGAATGGAGCTTATCTCTGCTCTCCCTAACCCTTTACCTAAACCCTGGTGTCGTGGGAGCACTGAGACCCTGGAGCTGTTGAAATGTGCAGACGGAGGTGAAACCACACTCGGTGACTTCATTAGCCAATTTCTTCCAAGCGCGGTGGCAATAAAACCATGCAGCGTAAAATAATGCATGCTCGTCTTTGCCGGGCCCTCCGTACTCCCCGGGGCCGAGATGAGCAGGTCGGCTGGCATCTCACGCAGGGCCCTGTAGTCTAGTCTCTCGGGCAGGATAGTCTGCGGTGGACTGAAGTGGTCTGGCTCACTGTACGAGAGGATGCGTGATGAGAGGATGTGTGGTTATTTTTCAGAGGTCTGTAAGTGTCCTGCAATAAAGTTATTGCACTGTTTTATACATAGAAGTTACTATGAAAACGAGAAATCGTCACACTGCCACTACTTTGCCACCCTGAACTGTCATGTAACTGAGATATGGTCGTGTGACTTGTGCATGTGGACGGTGGCCACAACGGTCAACCGTGTGTGTGTGTGGGTGGTGGGGGGGGGTGGTGGGGGTGGAGGGGGGGGGGGGGGTTGTCCGTCAGTCTGTCTGAGCCAGACTCTTGGACCTGCTGTTGAACTGACAGTGAGGGGACATCTGTGAGGGGTTCAACTGTCCTACCCCCGTCACTTCATACAATCTCAATCTCTCTCTCCTTACCAAAGCCAATCCCCTATTTATTCTGTGATCGCTCATTTTCTGTATGGGAGCTCTGTGTTTTTCAATTTGTGTGAAAATGTGAGGTAGAATGCAGCATAATCTGTATGTTTCTGTGTCTATATATATATATATATATATATGTATGTGTGTGTGTGTGTGTTTGTGTGTGTGTGTGGTGTTTGTCTGCGTTTGTGTGTGTACCACTCCAACCCTTACTCTCTGAGACAACAAGTAGAGTTACAGTACATACGTTCTCCTCTAACGTGAGGCTTTTTGTGAGTGCCTCAGAGGCATAACATCTCGGAGGCCCGTGCACCAGCAGTCCTTGGGCTATAGATTGGAAGGAGGCGCATGCTCGTCCTGTGGGCAAAAGCTGGGAGAGCAGGCTGGAGCTCCTGACTCTGTGGTCTGATGTGATCTGCTGCGGATGTGCCACGACATGCCGCCGAGCAGTGACTTTCTGTTTCCAATTAACCGTTCTCGTTTTCTTTTTGGACACAGAGCACCTTCCTTTGGCTGCAATCAGGATCGCACACGTCACATTTGCTGACTTGTTGCATGAAATACAGTAAAACCCTTTTTTCCATAGTTACTAACGGGGACTTTCAATTGAATTAGATTTTATTTTTTGTGCCAGGCTGGCATACTTTTCTTTTTAAATTTGATTTACTCCAAATTGCATTTCTTAACATCCTAGTCCCATTGCTCATGGGAGGCTCCCATGGCCTGGGAGAGTCGCATGTCACGGCACTGTGCAAAACGGGAGCGAGCCGCATGGGTGGAAGCCTCTCCGTCGGGAAGCGAGGCTGTCAGTGTGTCTGGTGCTGCTCCCGTTACGTTCTCTGGGAGAGGATGCGCCGTGCGTTCCCCACCCGTACTAAGTATTTTCTCCTCACGCTGTGTCATATTGCATGCAGGCATGTTAGATCCCTTTACGTAAGCCTGTGCATGAGGCTTTCTTTCCATGAGCTGCATGAGAAATTATATATCCATCCCTTGTTTATTAGAGGGTACTGGTTTGAAACACATGGCATGAGGACAATTGTTTCTGTGATGCCCAAAGAAAGGATTAAAATTAATATTTGTTGCCATCCTTTTGCTATGCCAGGTTGACATGTGTACATGTGTTGTGTGTGTGTGTGTGTGTTTTGTGTGTGTGTGTGTGGGGGGGGGGAGTGGTGTGTGTGTGCATGCAGTATATGCACACGTGTGTGAAAAAGGGTGATCTTCATTGTTAATGTGTCCTTACTGTCTTTTACAATAAGCCGCTCTCTTTCACACTATTCTCTGTGCTCCCCACTGGTTCAATCAAAAACCTGTTGGCAATTCATAATTTACATCCACGAGAATGTGCAACTTTCAGCAAAACTCCTCCAGCCTCCATAGACGAGGGCGATCTAAAGACTGCACGTCAGAAAGAATCCCCTCCTGGGGCTACCGTCATGAATTCCCCCCTTCTCTTCTGTCTCTTTTCTGTCTCTTGTATTATTTTTCTTTATCACAACTAGAGTACACTACTCTCTCTCGCTCACTCTCTCCCTCTCTCTCTCTCTCTCTCTCTCTCTCTCTCTCTCGCTCTCTCTCTCCATTTTACGGTTCTCTTCTGGCTTAATCCACTGAATGTTCTTAGTGCTTTCCATGTGCTCTCATCATTGTATCCTTAGTTCTTTGTTGTTTGACGGTTTGCTTTGTGGGACACTGACATGGTGATAACTCTTTTCCGAATCGTTGGTACTGGTTCAAAGCACGTGCCTGCTTCATATACTGTGACACATTGAAAAAATCTCAAAGTATAGCCTCTCATCTCAGAATTTCAGAAAGCCTCTCATTTCAGAATTTCAGTTCCTGAAACATCATATGCAAATTGCATGTCAGTCTTTGTATCAATGACAACAAGAACATGTCATTTTTCCTTCTGTGTTGATATCATGCAGAAATGCTATCAATTTTAACCGAAGCATAAATAATCAAAACAATTTCATGTCATTGAGGGAAGGTTTTAAAAATTCTTCACATTAAACAAAAGAAACTGGGTCATTTTTTATTCCTTCAGCACAATATACTGTAGTCCTCTGAGGAAGAATGCAGCAGTGGACCAATGAAACTGGGCCTAGTGAAAGTGAACAGCTGCTTCGCCGTCTCCTTGGGGCACTGCAGCTGCCCTATCACCGCCTCCGTGTTAGTGGCCAGAGACGCTGTGACACTGATTACCATGTATTACTACCGGCAACCATTTATCACACACAAAGCCGCAGCGTTGCAGTGCAACGGGGTTTCGCAACACTAGCGTTATACACTGACATTATATACTGTATCTATATTTATACTGTATATATATATATCTATATATATGTATATATATATATATATATATATACAGTTAGGGCCAAAAATATTTGGACAGTGACACAATCTTCATGATTTGGGCTCTGCATGCCACCACATTGGATTTGAAATGAAACAACTACAACGGAATTGAAGTGCAGACTTTAAGGTTTAATTCAAGGGGTTGAACAAAAATATATGATTAAACATGTAGGAATTGTAGCTATTTTTATACAAACGCTCCTCATTTCAGGGGCTCAAAAGTAATTGGACAAATAAACATAACCCCAAGTAAAATGTTACTTTTCAATATTTTGTTGATAATCCTTTGCAGGCAATGACTGCCTGAAGTCTGGAACCCATGGACATCACCAAACGCTGGGTTTCCTCCTTTGTGATGCTTTGCCAGGCCTTTACTGCAGCGGTCTTCAGTTGTTGCTTGTTTGTGGGTCTTTCTGCCTTAAGTTTTGTCTTGAGCAAGTGAAATGCATGCTCGATTGGGTTGAGATCTGGTGATTGACTCGGCCATTGCAGAATATTCCACTTCTTTTAAAACTCCTGGGTTGCTTTTGCAGTATGTTTTGGGTCATTGTCCATCTGTACTGTGAAGCGCCGTCCAATCAACTTTGCTGCATTTGGCTGAATCTGAGCAGAAAGTATATCCCTATACACTTCAGAATTCATCCGGCTGCTTCTGTCTTTTGTCACATCATCAATAAACACAAGTGACCCAGTGCCATTGGAAGCCATGCATGCCCATGCCATCACACTGCCTCCACCATGTTTTACAGAAGATGTGGTGTGCTTTGGATCATGAGCTGTTCCAATTCTCCTCCAAACTTTCTTCTTCCCATCATTCTGGCACAGGTTGATCTTAGTCTCATCTGTCCAAAGAATGCTGTTCCAGAACTGGGTTGGCTTCTTCAGGTGTTTTTTGGCAAAGTCAATTCTGGCCTTTCTATTTTTGAGGCTGATTAATGGTTTGCACCTTGTGGTGAATCCTTTGTATTTACTCTCATGAAGTCTTCTCTTTATGGTAGACTTAGATACTGATACACCTACTTCCTGGAGAGTGTTCTTCACTTGAGTGGATGTTGTGAAGGGGTTTTTCTTCACCATGGAAACAATTCTGCGATCATCCACCACTGTTGTCTTCCGTGGACGTCCAAGCCTTTTTGAGTTCCCAAGCTCACCAGTGCACTCTTTTTTTCTCAGAATGTACCAAACTGTTGATTTGGCCACTCCTAACATTTCTGCTATCTCTCTGATGGATTTCTTCTTTTTTTTCAGCCTCAGGATGGTCTGTTTCACCTCCATTGAGAGCTCCTTCGACCGCATGTTGTGTGTTCACAGCAACAGCTTCCAAATGCAAACGCCACACCTGGAATCAACTCCAGACCTTTTAACTGCTTAATTGATGACAGGTTAATGAGGGAAGAGCCCATGCAGCGTTGTTATTTTTTTTTGCAGCCTTCCGAGTCAATTGTCCAATTACTTTTGGTCCCTTGAAAAGAGGCGGCTACGTATTAAAGAGCTGTAATTCCTAAACCCTTGCTCCAATTTGGATGTGAATACTCTCAAATTACAGCTGAGAGTCTGCACTTTAAGCCCATATTGATTATATAATTGTATCCTGAATATGTTTTCGTAAACAGCTAAAATAACAAAACTTGTGTCACTGTCCAAATATTTTTGGCCCTAACTGTATATATATATATATATATATATATATATATATACATACATACAAACAGTATATCTCCCATTTACAGTCGGACAGAAGTCCTGTGCTCAATAAGTTTGAGAAGTTGAGGCGTAGCCAGCTACTGGTATGGTTGCTCAGTCATTGTGAACGCACCGCTATGTCCCTGTGCTGCTGATTGCTGACTGCCCATGCAGCTAACAAAAGCCAAAACGTGCTTTCAGCCTTCCTCCCAGGTGCATAAGGCTATCTTTATGAATTCAGGACAGAATCACTCGTTTTCTTACTGTGAAACCTTGCAAAATTGTCATTCTCAAGGTGTAGTAGGCCCAAAGATTTCTTAATGGTGTTAATGGTGCGATAATTAGGAAAGTGTTGAGAAACAATTAGGTCTACTCAGTGAATTTGTGTAAAAACTCAGAATAATGGGGGAATAACATCAACCCGTAACGTGCATCAGTTATTATTTGAACATTCTAGAATAATGTATTCATACAAAATGTTTCAGCACAGGATTCTTACAAAACGTTTCAGTAGTCAGCACTGCAGTATGTTTTCGTTTTCCTGGCTGCATTCATTGCCGGCTTCATTTCCTAACGTTTAGCAAACAGCTAATCTCTCTTGTAATCTCGTTTTGGATGAGGGGGACTTCAATCTCATTCACTTTTGTCTCAGTCATTGAGTAGGTGAGGTGTTCCCAGCGACGCCTCAATTTGAGTGCAAACTGCCAGCAGGGACAGTTCCAACACGTGTCAGCGCAGCAATAGATGTGAACTGGATGGAAAAGTTCATGAAGATCTCCCCCATGAGATGAAGGCCTCGGTATCACATCTTGAAACGCTTGGTGACTTTTAGAGAAGGACATTTCTTGAAACAGACAAACATGTTAAGGCAGCTAGGATCCACTGGGCCCCATTCAGCGCCAACTATGAGTTATCGCATACAACATGTTTGTTATGATGACGAGGATTATTTGGGCCTCTGGGGACAGAGTAGTAATGTGCAGATGTCATTCCTAATCATGATTGAAGCGTCGTGCTCCTTCCTTTGAAGGACCGATTGCTGTTTATCATAGCAACAGAGCTCACTCCAATTACTCCCTTATGCTGAAGTTTATGTATCTTGGCTGTACATACTGGAGGGGCTGTTTAGACTGACAGGAAAATAAAAACATTCCGCCATGCAAGTTGTCAAGGAAACATTTGACAGCAGGAAAACATACCGTCGCAAGACTGCGTGTAATGGCAGACATATGAGGATTTGTTCATTTACTGTAATTGTTAGTACGAAATACTGGGTCAAATTACGTGCGAGGCCTATGCGATGTCTAAATACGGTATCATTTAGATTAGGGCCAACACACTGTCCAGCATGGATTATCCTCCCTGTGCTCTGAAGGATTCAGAGGAAGGGTTACGTTTTAAACATAGCTCTTTCAGATTGAGTACATTCATCTAAGGCTCGCCGTCTTGAGCCGCTGCCTTTTGTCCATTCCTTTAAACAATAATGAGAAAATGTATATGGAAAAATGAAAAGAATGCACTTTTGCACGCACGCACACACACACGCACACACACACACACACACACACACTCTGAAACACACACACACACACACACACACACACACACACACACACACACACACAGGGACACACAGAAAAATATACACAGACACACACACATCCCACCTATAGAGACCAATGATGCATGATGTAACACTCATTTCTCCCACACAAGAGAAAATACATTGTAATGACGTTCGTCACTCATGTGAGAACATTTTATTGAGCTCCCCCCACCAGTACCAATCCGACCCGCCCCCTCCCCATCCACCACCACTCTGACAACCTGCAATTAAATCAGCAGGCTTTTACGAAGTCATTCTGCATTGCCAGCCACACACGAAAGGCAAATCAAAAGCTTATGACTAGGCCTGTCAAAAAAACAAAATGGACTTCTAAATCCTAGGGAGCTTTTTCATTGTATTGAATCTCAGACTGTCAAATGTTATCTGTTTAAACAAGCACAACTGACCAAATGTTTTTTTGGTTTTGTTTTATAAGAGGCTCTGTGATATTTTCAATGAGGCATAGAGAACAGACAGGCCACTAAAAGTCAAACGCACGCTTGGACCTTGTCTTGTTGAAGTTGGGGACCGGAGATGGCTTCCAAGCTATTTCTCTAAATGCTTGTGTGCTCGGTTTGTAACACAGTAGTGGATCATCTCGCTCACACTCTCATTTGGTTTATCTCTCCTTTCACCACGTCTCTTTTTCCTTACATCAGAATGAGCATATGCATTGATTAAAACCCTACCACTAAACAGCCCAGCCGGATCAGGGGCACTGTAGAGTAAGAGGAGGAGGAGGAGGAGGAGGAGGAAGATACGGTATGGGTGTGGGGAGAGATCTGGCCGGGAGCCCCGCAGAGTGCCCCTGTAGATAGGGGGGGGGGGGGGGGGCTAGGTGGGCTCGGCACTCAACCACTCCAAACGTCCACATTGCGTCGGAGGCGAGTCTCCATGGCAATCCCACCGATGATGGCCTGATCGAGGCGGGGAAAAGGAGAGCGAGGTGGTACGGAACACGAGCGAGATAGCGGATGAGGGAGGCAAGAAAAGGGGAGCATAGTGGAGAAAATGTAGACGATAAAGAGAACGATTGAGAAAGAGGGCAAGAGAGAGAGAGAAAGAGAGCGAGAGAGACACAGAGACAGAGAGGGGAGGGGAGGCGGCTTATGTGAAGGGAGAGGAAGGTAAAGAGTGCAGTAGAGAGAGGGGGCAGAGTGGGCTCCTGTGGAGGGCCTGACTTGATCCAAAAGCTGCTGAGGATCATTCACACGCACACACACAAACACAAACACACACACACACACACACACACACACACTGAAGAGGCAGTGTCAATACAAACACACTCTTCATGTGCCTCTGCTCAAAATTGACAAGCCGGCGTGTGACAACCAGAAAAAAATAGACAAGCCACCACACAAGATCCACCTCATTCTACTTGTCACGCCCACGCCCTCACTCCAGCGTTCCTCATCCCCATGTTATTGATTGGCTTTATGATTTGTCACCGTCACCCAGTGGTCCCGCAGCTCCTTCCGAACTGGCTGTTGCCCCGATAACCACCCGGGTTTCCCTCCCGGATAAATTCGATGGAATGTCCACCAACTGTGGAGGTTTCCTTCTCCAAGTCTCTCTCTACTTTAATCACTACTCAGGGTAACAAGCCTTTGACCACTCCAAGATAGCTACCGTCGTCTCACTCCTCACATGACGTGCCCTGGAGTGGGCCACCGCAACCTAGGAGAGCGTGAGTAGAGACGGCACAAGCTACAATGACTTCCTAGCGCGTTTCCGCGCCGTGTTTGATCACCCCACGGAGGGCAGACAGGGATGTGACCGCCTGCTGGAGTTGACGCAGGGCTCACAGACTGTAGCTGATTTCGCCCTTTCCTTCCGTACTACAGCTGCCACTAGTGGATGGAATGAGGCAGCTCTACTAACCCTTTTCCGCAGGGGTCTCAGTGAGGAGGTGCAGACAGAGCTGGCCTGCAGGGACGACAACTTGAGCCTGGAGGCTCTCATTGCTACGGCCATCCGGCTTGACGGCCTGCTCCACCAGCGTCGGCGCCTACGCCGCTTGCCCCCCCAGAGGGGATCGTTCCCTGATCCAGAACCCATGGAGAATGGCAGCTCACGCCTCCCCACAGCAGAACGACAGCGCCGTTACCAGCAGGGGCTCTGCCTGTACTGCGGTGGCGCTGGCCATCTGGTACCGGAGTGTCCAGGGCGGCCCTCCAGGACCAGAGGAGGAGCTAGGCTGCAAGGCCCACCTCCACAACCAGGGGTGAGTTCACCGTTCCCTCACATCTCCTCAGAACCGCTACAAGTTTCTGTCTCCCTCAGAGGGTGTTTTCCCACTGTCTCATTCCCAGCGTTGGTGGACTGTGGAGCATCGACGGCGACTTTGCTTGGTCTCTTAATCTAATCCTTCAGCCCCCGGATGCCCCCATTTCTATCCAGGCCCTGGATGGCCGACCACTAGGCCAGGGCATGGTTGCCGACTGCACGGAACCCCTGGATATCACTGTGGGTATCCTGCATCACGAGCTCCTTCCTCTGCTGGTGACCCAGTCCCCCGGGCACAAGGTGGTGCTTGGTCCACCCTGGCTGCGGCAGCACGATCCCACTGTGTCTTGGGCCACGGGGAGGATTACAGCCTGGAGCCCGAATTGCCAGGGGTCCTGCCTCTCCCTTGGTGTCCGAAATACATCGGTGGAGAGCCCTTCTGCCACCTCCCTGCCCGACGTCCCCAAGGAGTACCAGGACCCGAGGGAGGTGTTTTTCAAGGAAGGGGCCGCCCGTCTCCCAGCCCACCGCTCCTGGGATTGCACCATTGATCTGCTCACTGGCGCAGCCCCTCCCCGCAGTTGCATATTCCCGCTTTCAGAGGCAGAGACCCGAGCGATGGAGGCCTACATCCAGGAGGCCTTGGAGCAGGGCTTCATTAGGCCTTCCACTTCCCCGGCATCAGCAGGATTCTTCTTCGTCCCAAAACGAGTGGAGGGGCTTCGACCCTGTATTGACTTCCGTGGGCTGAATGCTGTCACGGTAAAATACTCGTATCCTCTTCTTCTGGTGCCTGCTGCCATCGAACAGCTCCGGGGTTCCTGATACTTCACGAAGTTGGATCTACGAAGTACCTATAACCTCATCCGAATACGGAAGGGTGATGAGTGGAAGACGGCTTTCAGTACCACGTCGGGTCGTTACGAATACCTGGTGATGCCTTTCGGTCTGGCCAACGCTCCATCAGTCTTCCAGGCGTTCATGAATGAGGTGCTCCGGGATATGCTGGGTCGTCATGTTGTGGTGTACCTTGATGACATTTTGATTCACTCCCCTACCCTAGACCAGCACATCCAGCAAGTCAGGGCAGTCCTCAGCCGCCTTATGGAGCATCCCCTCTATGTAAAGGGGGAGAAATGCAGCTTCCACCAGACCTCCACTTTGTTCCTCGGCTACATCATCGGACCAGAGGGGGTGAGTATGGAGAACAGGAAGGTGGAGGCTCTGCGCTTGGCCTCAGCCAAAGTCTGTCAAGGAACTCCCGTGGAAGCGTCCTGGGGTTCGCAAACTTCTACAGGCGATTCATCCGAGGCTTCAGCTCGATCGCCGCACCCCTCACCTCGCTACTCAAGGGCGCCCCCCGTAAGCTGGAGTGGAACGAGACAGTGGCAGATGCCATCGCCCGCCTCAAGACAAGGTTCACGTCTGCTCCAGTGTTGAGGCACCCAGGTCCTGCCCGGCAGTTCGTCGTGGAGGGGGATGCTTCAGAGACCGGTGTCGGAGCTATCCTGTCGCAGCATCACGGCAGTCCGCAGCGTATGTTCCCCTGTGCTTATTTCTCCAGGAAACTCTCAGCGGCGGAGTCCAACTATGACGTCGGGGATCGGGAGCTCCTGGTGGTCAAGTTAGCCCTGGAGGAGTGGAGACATTGGCTAGAGGGGGCCAACAAACCTTTTCTGGTGCTCACCGATCATCGCAACCTGGAGTACCTCCAAAGAGCCAAACAGCTCAACCCTCGCCAAGTCAGGTGGCCTCTGTTCTTCGCACGATTCAATTTGACCTTTTCTTACCGTCCAGGCACCAAGAATGTCAAAGCAGATGCCCTCTCCCGGGTCTATGACACTGAGGATCGCCCGGTGGAGTATGGACCCGTAATCCACCCTGCACACATTGTGGCCCCCATCCTGTGGGATTGTGACAGGACATCCGTCAGGCTCAAGAGAATGAACCGGCTCCGCCTGCCTGTCTATCTGGACATATCTATGTTCCCACTGGGGTAAGAAATCGTTTGCTCACTTGGGCACACTTCCCTGTCAACCGGACACCCCGGCATTACACGCACCTCCAAGTTGCTAGCCAAGAAGTACTGGTGGCCGGGTCTGCCTAGTAATGTCACCCACTACGTGAAGTCCTGTTCTGTGTGTGCTCAGTCTAAGGTTCCATGCCATGCTCCGGCTGGGAAACTTCTGCCTCTACCTGTGCCTCAGCGTCCCTGGTCGCACCTTGCGGTTGACTTCGTCACCGACCTTCCTGCCTCCAAAGGATTTACCACCATCTGCGTCGTGGTGGACTGGTTCTCAAAGTCCTGCCGTCTCATGCCTCTCAGCAGTCTGCATACAGCCCTCTGCCTGGCAGAGGTGATCTTTGAGCAGGTGTTCAGGTACTTTGGCATTCCAGAGGACATCGTCTCTGACCGAGGGCCCCAGTTCACCTCGCGGGTATGGAGGTCCTTCATGGAACGTGCCAGCGGTGGTGCCAGCGGTGGACAAGTGGATGCGTACCTCCGAGGAGGTCTGGAACTCCGCCCATGTCCGGCTTCAACGTGCAATCAGGCAACAGAAGACTAAAGCGGACCGGCGCCGTAGTGACCCCCCGATTACAAAGTTGGGGATCGGGTTTGGCTGTCTACCAGAGACCTGAAACTCCGTCTGCCCTGCCGCAAACTTGGCCCGCGGTTCATTGGTCCCTTCAAAATTGTTGGGAGGGTCAACGAGGTGATGTACAGTGCCTCGCAAAAGTATTCACCCCCCTTGGCATTTTTCATGTTTTGTTGCCTCACAACCTGGAATTAGAATGGATTGTTTGAAGGTTTGCCTCTCCGGGAACCATCACCTTATCGTGGTGGAGAGGTTTGTGTGTCCCTATGAACCTGGGGGCTGTGTTGTCTGGAACCTTGTGTTCCTGGTAGGGTCTCCTATGGCAAATTGGTCTCGGGCGAGGGGCCGGACTAAGAATGGTTCAAAAACCCTCATGGAAAAAACAATAAGAGAGGATGATACCCGGCCCGGAGGAAGCCCGGGGTCCCCTTCTGGAGCCAGGCCCAGGAGGAGGACCCGTCAGCGAGCGCCTGGTGGCCGGGCTTGCCACGGAGCCCGGCCGGGCATAGCCCGAAAAGCAACGTGGACAACACCACGTCTCGCCTTCTCCGTCCCGTGGGCTAACCACCCGCGGGAAAAACCAAGGGGGTCGGGTGCGCTGCCAGAAAGGTGGCAGTGAAGGCAGAGGTTTTCGACGGATCGGGCCCGAGTGGCAGAGGCTGGCTTTGGGGACGTGGAACGTCACCTCTCTGGGAGGGAAGGAGCCGGAGCTTGTGCGGGAGGCGGAGCGCTACCAGCTGGATCTGGTGGGGCTTACCTCTACGCACAGCCTCGGCTCTGGAACCTCACTTCTGGATAGGGGTTGGACTCTATTCTTCTCCGGAGCTCCCCAGGGTGAGAGGCGCAAGGCTGGTGTGGGGATACTCACGAGTCCCCGGCTAACTGCCTCTATGTTGGAGTTTACCCCAGTGGACGAGAGGGTCGCCTCCCTACGCCTGCGGGTCATGGGGGGGAAAACTCTGACTGTTGTCTGTGCCTATGCACCGAACAGCAGTTTGGAGTATTTGGACTTTTTGGAGACCCTGGATGGAGCGTTGTATGGGGCTCCTGAGGGGGACTCTGTAGTCTTGCTGGGGGACTTCAACGCACATGTGGGCAATGATGGAGACACCTGGAGAGGCGTGATTGGGAGGAACGGCCTCCCCGATCTGAACCCGAGTGGTGGCTTGTTATTGGACTTCTGTGCTAGTCATGGAATGGCCATAACGAACACCATGTTCGAACATAAGGATGCTCATAAGTGTACCTGGTACCAGAGCACCCTAGGCAGAAGGTCGATGATCGATTTTGTTATCGTATCATCGGACCTGAGGCCATATGTTTTGGACACTCGGGTGAAGAGGGGGGCAGAGCTGTCAACTGATCACCATCTGGTGGTGAGTTGGGTCAGGTGGCGGGGGAAGCCTCTGGACAGACCTGGTAAGCCCAAGCGTGTAGTGCGGGTGAACTGGGAACGTCTGGAGGAGTCCCCGGTCCGGGAGGCCTTCAACTCACACCTCCGGCGGGGCTTCTCTGGCATCCCTGTGGAGGCTGGGGGCATTGAACCGGAGTGGGTGATGTTCAAAGCCTCCATTGCTAAAGCTGCGTCTGAGAGTTGTGGTCTCAAAGTCTTAGGTGCCTCAAGGGGCGGTAACCCTCGAACATCCTGGTGGACACCGGTGGTCAGGGGAGCCGTCCGATTGAAGAAGGAGGCCTTCCGGGACATGCTGTCCCGGGCGACTCCGGAGGCAGTTGCAAGGTACCGACAGGCCCGAAGGACTGCAGCCTCGGCCGTGGCAGAAGCAAAGCAGCGGGTGTGGGAGGAGTTCGGAGAAACCATGGAGAAGGACTTTCGGCTGGCGCCAAAGCGGTTCTGGAGAACCATCCGACACCTCAGGAGGGGAAAGCAGGGAACCATTCAAGCTGTATACAGTAAGGATGGGACGTTGTTGACCTCAACTGACAAGGTGATTGGGAGGTGGAAGGAGCACTTTGAGGAACTCCTGAACCCGACAAACCCACCCTACATAGTAGAGACAGGGCTGGAGGATGATGGGGGATCAGCTTCAATCTCCCTGGCGGAGGTCACTGAGGTAGTCAAACAACTCCACAGTGGCAAAGCCCCAGGGGTTGATGAGATCCGCCCAGAAATGCTGAAGGCTCTGGGTGTTGAGGGACTGTCATGGATGACACGTCTTATCAACATTGCGTGGAAGTCGGGGACAGTACCTAAGGAGTGGCAGACCGGGGTGGTGGTTCCCCTGTTCAAAAAGGGGGACCGGAGAGTGTGTGCCAACTACAGAGGCATCACATTACTCAGCCTCCCCGGGAAAGTATACTCCAGGGTGCTGGAAAGGAGGGTTTGACCGATAGTCGAACCTCGGATTGAGGAGGAACAATGCGGTTTCCGGCCTGGTCGTGGAACAACGGACCAGCTTTTTACCCTCGCGAGGATCTTTGAGGGGGCCTGGGAGTATGCCAATCCGGTCTACACATGTTTTGTGGATTTGGAGAAGCCGTATGATCGGGTTCCCCGGGAGATACTGTGGGAGGTGCTGCGAGAGTATGGGGTGAGGGGGTCTCTACTCAGGGCCATCCAATCTCTGTACTCCCAAAGCGAGAGCTGTGTCCGGGTCTTCGGCAGTAAGTCGGACTCGTTTCCGGTGAGGGTTGGCCTCCTCCAAGGCTGCGCTTTGTCACCTATCCTGTTTGTGGTATTCATGGACAGGATCTCATGGCGTAGCCGCGGGGAGGGGGCTGCGGGTTGGTGGGCAGAGGATTGCATCACTGCTTTTTGCAGATGATGTGGTCCTGATGGCATCATCGGTCTGCGACCTGCAGCACTCATTGGATCGGTTCGCAGCCGAGTGTGAAGCGGCTGGGATGAGGATCAGCACCTCCAAATCTGAGGCCATGGTTCTCAGCAGGAAACCGATGGATTGTCTACTCCAGGTAGGGAGTGAGTCTTTACCCCAAGTGAAGGAGTTCAAGTATCTTCGGGTCTTGTTCTCGAGTGAGGGGAAAATGGAACGAGAGATGGGCCGGAGAATTGGAGCAGCGGGTGCGGTGATGCAGTCGCTCTATCGCACCGTTGTGACGAAGAGAGAGCTGAGCCAGAAGGCAAAGCTCTCAATCTACCGGTCTATCTTCGTTCCTACTCTCACCTATGGTCATGAAGGGTGGGTCATGACCGAAAGAACGAGATCGCGGATACAAGCGGCGGAAATGAGTTTCCTCCGAAGGGTGGCTGGCATCTCCCTTAGGGATAGGGTGAGAAGTTCAGCCATTCGTGAGGGACTCGGAGTAGAGCCGCTGCTTCTTTGCGTAGAAAGGAGCCAGCTGAGGTGGTTCGGGCATCTAGTAAGAATGCCACCTGGCCGCCTCCCTAGGGAGGTGTTCCAGGCACGTCCAGCTGGGCGGAGGCCGCGGGGCAGACCTAGGACTAGGTGGAGGGATTGTATCTCCACACTGGCCTGGGAACGCCTTGGAATCCCCCAGTCAGAGCTGGTTAATGTGGCCCGGGAAAGGGAAGTTTGGGATGCCCTGCTTGAACTGCTACCTCCGCAACCCGACCCCGGACAAAGCGGATGACGATGATGATGATGATGTTTTAAGGTTTGCATCATTTCATCCAGAGAACATGCCTACAACTTTGAAGATGTGATTTTTTTTTATTGTGAAGCAAACAACAAATAGGACAAAATAACAGAAAACTTCAGCGTCCATAAATATTCACCCCCCCTAAGGTCAGTACTTTGTAGAGCCGCCTTTTGCGGCAATTACAGCTGCAAGTCGCTTTGGATAAGTCTCTATGAGCTTGCCACATCTTGCCACTGGGATTTTTGCCCATTCCTCAAGGCAAAACTGCTCCAGCTCCTTCATGTTCGATGGTTTCCGCTTGTGAACAGCAATCTTCAAGTCTGACCACAGATTCTCAATTGGATTGAGATCTGGGCTTTGACTAGGCCATTCCAACACATTTAAATGTTTCCCCTTAAACCACTCGAGTGTCGCTTTAGCAGTATGCTTCGGGTCATTGTCCTGCTGGAAGGTGAACCTCCGTCCCAGTCTCAAATCACAGGCAGACTGAAACAGGTTTTGCTCAAGAATATCCCTGTATTTAGCACCATCCATTTTTCCCTCGACTCGAATCAGTTTCCCAGTCCCTGCTGCTGAAAAACATCCCCACAGCATGATGCTGCCACCACCATGTTTCACTGTGGGGATGGTGTTCTTGGGGTGATGGGATGTGTTGGGTTTGCGCCAGACATAGCGTTTTCCTTGGTGGCCGAATTTGAAGATGATGGATTTGATGGTGCTCCGGGGGATCATCAAAGATTTGGATATTTTTTTATAACCCAACCCTGACTTGTACTTCTCAACAACTTTGTCCCTGACTTGTTTGTAGAGCTCCTTGGTCTTCATGGTGTGATGCCTCTTGCTTAGTGGTGTTGCAGCCTCTGGGACCTTTCAGAAAAGGTGTGTTTATACTGACAGATCATGTCACACTTAGATTACACACAGGGGGACTTCATTTCACTAATTATGTTACTTCTGAAGGTAATTGGTTGCACCAGAACTTTTGAGGGGCTTCATAGAAAAGGGGATGAATACATATGCACATGCCAATTTCCAGATTTTTATTTAAAAAAATAATTTTTTAATATATATTTTTCTCATTTCACTTCACCAACTTAGACTATTTTGTGCAGATCCATCACATAAAATTCAGATTAAAAAAACATTTAAATTACAGGTTGCAATGTAACAAAATAAGTAACTAGCCAAGGGGGGTGAATACTTTTGCAAGGCACTGTATACTCTGCTATTGCCCAAACATTATCGCATCTCCCCATCATTTCATGTCTCCCTCATCAGGCCCGTGGCGCCGGGACCCCTGGCTAGTGCTTCGCCTAGTGCCGAACCCCCTCCACCGCTGGACATCCAGGGCACTCCGGCATACGTGGTCCAGTTCTTGCTGGGGTCCAGGCGCCGTGTCGGTCGCCTGCAGTACCTTGTAGACTGGGAGGGTTATGGTCCGGACGAGATCCTGGGTCAACACGGAGGATATCCTGGATCCCGGCCTCATTAGAGACTTCCACCGGGCTTGTCCCGACTGTCAAGCCCCTCGTCCTCGGGGCCGCCCTCCTCGCCGGGGTCGTCTTGCGGCGGAAGCCGCGCGTCGGGGGGGGGGGGGGGGGGGGAGGTGCTGTCACGCCCTCGCCCTCACTCCAGCGTTCCTCATCCCCATGTTATTGATTGGCTTTATGATTTGCACCTGTGTCTTGTTTAGCCCTTTATTTAAGCCTCCTGTGTTTTTGGTTTGTTGGGCGTGTTTGTAAGTAGTACCTTTTGTGAATGCCTTCAGTACAGTTTGACACTACAGTTTCGTTTTGACTACGTTTTTTGTTTCCCCAGTAATTTTAACTTGATGTTCCCTAAGTTTGTGTGTTCACCTTTTGGTATTAAACCTCAAGTCTACCTGCACATGTATCTGTCTTAATGGAATCGTTGCACTACTTCATAACGTCTATAGAAAATATTTCCAATCCACTTTATAAAGCAGGGAAAACGTACAATGAAAAGGAACGTGCGAAACAGATATACCCCACTGCACTGTGCTTTGAATCAAACGCACACATCCAAACCTTTGTCTCCTTACCATAGTCTGTCTTTCATTCTGCACTCCTTTGAGACCCGAGGACGCACAAAAACACTTTGAGCTGACCGCTGTGAGAGAACAGACTGAGTGTTTGCCATGGAAACAGGTCCACAAGACACTGATTCAAAGTTTGTTTTTCCTCGCTATTAGAGCAGTAAAAATAGGCCTTCGTCTGCTGACTGAAATGACAGAGTAATGTTAAAGTATCTCTTGATGGGAACATTTGTCATTGTCCTTGGGAGAGAACCAATAACAGTCAGCCCACTGTGAGTGTTCCAGGAAACAGTAAATCATGCCGCAAACACCTCAGGACAATGCACTGAACCCATTGGATTTGACCAATCAACCTAACTAGGACAATGTATATTATGTTTCCATATACTTTATAGAAAATAGTTGAGTGTCTTTCACAGAGACAAAACACTAAGTGTCTTTGGTTTAAAATGTATCTCTTGATATTATTGTTAATGTTATATGTTTATGGATACAGGCATAATTTTCTCTTTGATGTTGGTCTGACCTATTTTAGTATTTATAATCCTTTGCTTTTAATGACAAATACCGCTCTGTGTATGCTTGTGTATAGGCCTACATCAGTATATCACCCTTTAATTCCTATACACCATACATATATTATCTAGCAATTACAATGTCAGAAAACGAAATATCATTACTGCCCTGCTATGTTTCTGTTACTGAAACCACACTCAAAAGTTAATTTGAAATCTTGGTTCAATGTGGCTAAAACAACACAGTTGAAGCTTATCCCCCAATGTAATGTATGGCATATGCAACCAATATCAGCATAATGTCCTAATTAAAGATGTAATAAAGACTTAGAATAGCCACATCCTATTTAGTCTTCCTTAGGTGTCAGCCCATAGCTACACCGAGGTGCACGCGTGAGTAAGCCACTGTCCATGGTGCTGAAAACAGTGGGCAAAATATCACTTGAGGCTGTGGGACCACAAGATGTGTCAACGTCGTTCAGATGAAAAAGTGTTTCAACTTAAAAATCGAAAAACCATAGTGGTTTCTAAACAAAACCTGCCATGAACCAAAATGCTTAAAAACAGTTAGATTTAAGCTTGGCTGGTACATGTGTGCATCATTTATTTATATGGGCCACATGCATCTAAGTGCTTTAGCCAATTCGCCATTGGAGGAAAATTATGAAATGTGAATCCTTATTTTTACTAAAATCGTGGGAAAGAATCAGAATGTGCATCGGCCTACTCAATTCTAAAGAAGTTGTACCGTGGAGGGGGAGTCGTAGCTTTCGCTGGCCTCTAGATTTCCAGCAGCTGCTCCGTGGGCGTATATAAGGCGCAGGCGCAGGCGAATTAGGGTTTGGGAGTTTTCAAAACACTAAATGAAAAAGGAAATGAAAAAGACTTTAACTCTCTCTTTGAGAGCGCAGACTGGATAGTGGCAGACTTTAAAGGTTTTCCCCTGAAGCCTGAATTAATTTGGATCACTAATTTGGTGTCTGTCTTTCTGTCTGTAGCCGAGCTGGAAAACCCAGCAGCACAATCAACTCTAGCCGTGGCGCAGCCAACACAGTGAGCACGCGCTGCCGCAGCAGCAACAACGCTATTCTACCTGTCACTTGAAGACGGTCAAACCGACGTGAGTGTCCCAAGACAACTAAGGAACTGAGGCTTTAATCGAAAAGGAGCGACTTTTACACTAATACTCATGGCCTATGTAAAATTATTTTCAATACTGACAGGCTTATAACACCTTGGTGAGTTATTTTTATTTATTTTATTTTTCTACTACAGATGTTGTGCCGCGCACTAACGGCCAATGCTGCTGACACACATCGTCATGTCTTGCTTGCATCGGCTCTTGTGCAAGAATTTGGTGATACTGTATGTTAGTCGCCAAGGGGGAGTAAATCAATGTAAGAATGATGGTTTACTACATACCATGCAAAAGCCGTGATTTCTTTGGTAATGTGAGTCTCATCTATTTGTGCGTCGGTTCTGCGGCATTCAGACTGGTTACACTTAACGCTTTTCTCTCAAGGGAGACTGTTGGTCTTGACGAGGTAAAGCCAAGTGCACGAGCTCTATCTGTGAAATTGGTGTTGATTTTTGCTAAGGGTAAATTTGAGAAATTGGTGTAAATAATTGAACACATCAAATAGTGATTTTCTTCGCATCCGGAAACAAATGTCAGATTTGGGGGCCAGGTATCAATCATACAGTATCTCATAATTTATCCTCATTTAAATAAACAAAGAGCACAACTACAAAAATATATATTTTAATTATGTGTGATTGAATGAAATCTATCTGCTCATGAGTGAAAGGATTCTTGGACAGGACGCTTTTGGATATGTTCAGTGTGCTTAAATATCACAGCCACTTCCATCACTTATGACAGAGAATTGAGTTTCCCTTTGAGGTTGGCGCTAACAAGCAAGCCTTTCCTTTCTACTGCATTAAATGCTGTATTTACTCTTTGTTTTATTGAAAGTATACTGTCAATCAAATGAAGCTGTTCTGCCAATCGCTGTACAGTTCAGTTTAAATATTCATATCTCACAATGTTAATATTTATGTAACACTCATTTTGGAAAGTTGATTGTTGTTGTTTTTTACACGTAGTGATTTTGTTTGCAGATACCTTCAAACTAAGCATTGGCTTGGAGAGATATTAGTCTAGCACCTGATGGCTTGATTACAACACAACTAGCATTATTTTGGAACAATTGTATTATAAGGCTTGATATTTACAAAAAAAATTATAATAATGTTGAAAATGTACAAAGCTATGGCAGTAGTGTTCTGTTATTTCCTGGATGTGTTTTTTTTTAGCATGATGTCTGTGTATGCTGTGTTATGGTATGTGTGTGTGTGCGTGTGTGTGTGTGTGTGTGTGTGTGTGTGTGTGTGTGTGTGTGTGTGTGTGTGTGTGTGTGTGTGTGTGTTGTAAATGTGCGCAAGCAAATGTGTGTGGCTGTTTCCTTACTAAATAACTTGGCATGTGCCATGTCTACTTATTTGGTGGTCTATTGTCCAATCCATCAGTGTAGATACTGGGACATGGCTTGATGGGTATTTACTATTTGAGATATTCCTCTATAAGAATGAGAGAGAGTCTTTCTTAGGATATGATATAAAATGAAGACATCTAATACTTTGAATAGTATTAAATACAGTAGATTCATTCTTAACCTTGAGGCTTAGTGCTCTTGGGGCACCCAATATGAATTGTGTGTTAGGGTTTCTCCCATGAAGCATAGTACCAATTAACACGCTTTTGCTTAAAGAAGTCTCTATACATTAAGCTTTATTATAAAGTTGACTTTACTGTAATCAAGCTCAAGGCTATTTCTACTGCCTTGAGCAGTAAAGTTAACATATGATCTACCAAGTAACGCCAACCTGAACATCAGCCTTGAATACATGCTTCTGAGAAAGCTGGGCCCAAAATGTTTTGCATCCGTTTAAAATAAGGCCTGAGAACAGACCTGTTTTTTAGTGACTGTCAAGAGTTCAGTTTAATCAGGGGGGGTTATTTTAGTCCATGCAAAGAGTGCCGTTTTTATACTCCTATTTTGGCAACAACACATTGAGACCTTGAAAAAGTGAAAAAAACAGTGTGGCATGTTTTTTTGTTCTGTTCAGTCTTTTTGCTTAATGTATTCAAGGGACTTCTCAATTTCTGTATGTGTACATGTTTCCATTTATGTGTGTAATATATATGCATATGTCTGTGTGCACAGTATACTGTGTGTATAGTATATATATAAATATATGTATTTATGCATGCATGTTTAGTAGATAGATAGAGAGAGAGAGAGAGAGAAAGAGAGAGAGCGAGAGAGAGAGAGACATATTTATGTATATTTATGTTTGTGTATCCTTCCTTTGTCTGCATATCGTGAACTGTTAGGTCTCAGGCCTACTTGAGAGATGCTATCCACTCCTCTATCTGTGATTTTCTCCTTTAAGCACAGTCTGTCCTATTATTTGATAAAGCTACCATGAGCTGGTTTAGAAGTAATTGGATTCGCTACTAGAGGGTAGAGGCAAAGCAGAATTTGTCTCAGTGTGTGTTTTGTATGCGTGTGCACAATTGTCAGTGTGCATGACGTGTGTCTGTGTGTTGGTGTGTGTGGGTGTGTTCGTGTGTTTGTTGTACAAACGTCTTTGCAGATGTGACTGCTGTGCTAGTGAATCTGTTTTTACTGTTTGCTCTGAATCATAGGATTTTGGGAAGTTGGGGGGATGAGTAAGATCCGCAGTCGGTGGGGGTCTATGAATCCTATGTCAAACACACTGTCTGTCTGTCTGTCGGTCTGTCTGTCTGTCTGTCAGCCAGTCAGCTAGTGAGTCAGCCATTCAGCCAGTCAGTCAGTCAATCAGCCAGTCAGTCAGTCAGTCAGCCAGTGAGTCAGCCAGTCAGCCAGTAAGAGTCAGCCAGCCAGTCAGTCAGTCAGTCAGTCAGTCAGCCAGTGAGTCAGTCAGTCAGTCAGTCAGTCAGCCTGTCAGTCAGCAAGTGAGACAGTCAGTCAGTCAGTCAGTCAGTCAGTGAGTCAGTGAGTCAGTCAGCCAGTGAGTCAGTCAGTCAGTCAGTCAGTCAGTCAGCCAGTCAGCCAGTGAGTCTGCCAGTGAGCCAACCAGTCAACCAGTCAGATGGTCAGTCAGTCAGTCAGTCAGTCAGTCAGTCAGTCAGCCAGCATTTTCCCTCGGCAGCAAGGGAAACTCCACAATAAATATACAGAAACCGCCATGGTTTCACTTCTCAAAGTCTCATTGCCAAATGTTCACACTCTTACGTCCTTATTTTGCACATACATTGGAGTAAATGTCATTGAAGGAGGATGTTAAAGGTTACGGGAACCCTCCCAAAAATTATAAAATTGTCTGATTTCTACAATGGCTGACTATTTTTGTCAATAGATGACATGACAATAAAGCACTGGCAAGATTGAGCTTATCATATTATGTGATATTAAATTGAGTGTTTTTTTGTGTGTATGTGTTTGTGTGTGCATGTGCATATGTATGTCTGTGTATGTGTGTGTGAATGTATTTGTGTTCGGGTGCATTTGTGTGTGCACGTGTGTGTGTGTGTGTGTGTGTGTGTGTGTGTGTGTGTGTGTGTGTGTGTGTGTGTGTGTGTGTGTGTGTGTGTGTGTGTGTGTGTGTGTGTGTGTGTGCGTGCATGCGTATGTGTGTCACAGATATTTTGTTTGGTTGCTGGTTGGTTCTCAATTTATGTTCGGCTTTTTTTTGTCCCAGATCCATTGATGTTGAGGTGCAGCACAGCCGCAGGGAGCTTTATCCAGGGATTCCAGTGAACGACACACACTGACCCACACACACACACACACACACACACACACACACACACAAACACAAACTCACACACACACTGCCAAGTGTGTCTACTTCTGGAAGTTAAACACCTCACAGAGTACCATGAGAGGCTTCCTGCTGGCTGCCATCTTCCTGATGCCCTTGGTGAGTAGCACACATAAAGTATGTGTGTGTGTGTGTGTGTGTGTGTGTGTGTGTGTGTGTGTGTGTGTGTGTGTGTGTGTGTGTGTGTGTGTGTGGGTGTGTGGGTGTGGGTGTGTTTGTGTGTGAGATAGAGAGGTATGTCTGTGTGCAACTATATTAGGGTTTTTGAGATTGGGTGTGTGTGCTTTCCAGCCTGATTGTATATGTGTGCATATCCGCATGTACATGCAACATACATGTGAGGGCAAGTGTGCTTGTGTCTTTGTATCTTGTGTGTGTGTGTGTGTGTGTGTGTGTGTGTGTGTGTGTGTGTGTGTGTGTGTGTGGACGGGTGCCTGAAGATGTGTATTTACACTTTGCATGTACAGGCTGTGCTTGTTAAGTTATCATATGGTTCTGCAGCAGGCACTGGAAGATGTTCCATTATGCTGGATCAGTATATCAGCATCCCAGATCAAATCTCTGTCTGTCAAAGTCTTCGGTCAGTCTGCATCCCCTGCTTCCATAAAGCCTGTTGTGTATGCCTTTACACGACAGCACCATGTACAGTTACAAAAGAGAAGAAAAGAGCAAAAAAAACTAATTGTGGGGCAAAATTTAGGTTTCAAAATAATCAACATGATAAGGCGCTCAATTCTACTGCGGGCCGACATAGCACAGGACCGTTTTTGTGATTATCAAGATCCTCGTTGTTTTGGATTACAAGGAATGCACGGCGTCGTATTATAAAGGGAAGCCATCCGCTGTCCCCGGTCTGAAGCAAAGGGAAGGAAGCATCAGGTCATCGGTGGGGATAATGGATTAACAACGCAACAAAAAACATAAGCCATCTTTGTTTTGGTTTGTTTTTTTTAAGCCAGAGAAGTCAAATATCCCTCAATGCAGATGAATCCTATCGTATCCTATCATCTCACCCTAACCCATTCCATCTTGGATGTAAGGGTCGCTGAAAACATGTCCCTCACCGCGCCCCTTGCTCCCAGTGGGCTGAAATGGCCCCTGGTGGAAATGTGTGTGTGTGTGTGTGTGTGTGTGTGTGTGTGTGTGTGTGTGTGTGTGTGTGTGTGTGTGTGTGTGTGTGTGTGTGTGTGTGTGTGTGTGTGTCTGTGGTGCGTTTGCAGTCTCTGAGATCAGATAGGGTTTTTATGATCTCTACTCTGGCTGCAGTGCAAGGTGGGCAGTGGGGGAGTCGTCTGGTGGAAAACGCCTGCAGGGGGGACACAACCGTACTGCCACTCAGGAACTGACCACGTCTCCGAACAGAGCTATGGTGTGAGAGGACAGGGGAGGGGAGGAGAGGGGAGTAGAGGAGAGGAAAGGAAAGGAAAGGAAAGGAAAGGAAAGGAAAGGAAAGGAAAGGAAAGGAAAGGAAAGGAAAGGAGAGGAGAGGATAGGGGGCGGGAGGAGAGGAGAGGAGAGGAGAGGAGAGGAGAGGAGAGGAGAGGACTAACGATCTAATTTAAACAACAAGAGCAGCTCGGACTGTTCTTAAATGTAATACCCCTGTTATAAGACATCTAACAGTCTTAGAACATCATGTATTATCCTCTCAACTGAAGTCTATCCACACTTTTCGCTGCTCCTCAAAACCAGAAACACACTTCATATTATTATTATTTACTGTAAGTGTATGTACATTACAAATGGAGACTGTTGACAGAAGTGAGTTGTTTGTTTCCGGTAACTGAACTGCTGGTCAGAGGGTCCCGTCTCGTGTGAGTGGGGTCTCCAGCTACGTGTTTTCCCTTTCGAATGAGTCATGTGAGTAGATTGTGTGGCGGCACGCAGCTGGGCCACTCCGGGAACGCTAAACAAGCACAACGCCAACAAAAACAGCTACTTCACACACTTCAAAGAAACAGCCACTCTATTCAGGAATGTGTTTATGTGTGTGTGTGTGTGTGTGTGTGTGTCTGTCTGTCTGTCTGTGTGTGTGTGTGTGTGTGTGTGTGTGTGTGCACGCGCGCATGCATGGACCTATGTGTATGTTTGGAGGTTGTTTTGGTTGAAAAGATCAAGATCATTAAAGATGTGGTCAATATTTGGATGGAAACAATGATCTCTCTCTCTCTCTCTCTCTCTCTCTCTCTCTCTCTCTCTCTCTCTCTCTCTCTCTCTCTCTCTCTCTCTCTCTCTCTCTCTGAAGTTCCGTGCTGCCATGTTCCCTACAGACATTGCTCATCTCCATCAAAATGTTTCTTCTTTCTTCGAAGGCCTCTCTTTCTGATTGGCTCCCGGCTGGCTACGTGCTGCCTAGCAACATGAATGCTTGTTATTCCACTCAGAGCACTGTCTCTGACTATGTTTGTGAATTTTGAAATTAGCACCTTTTCAACGGGGATCTTTTTTGGTTCCAATGAAAGGGGTAGCAAAAGTCAAAAGTTTAATCCACAAGGCCCAAGAAATGCATTTTGTTTGGTGAAGCGGAAACAAAGATCACTCTCTTTTCTGTCTGAGTGTCATGTTGGCTGCGTTCTGCCCAAGTGGCCTATCTCCAGCCAGTGATGCTTACAACCCATTCATATCCGAGGAGAGGGGGGGGTATGAGTCAGACACAGCTTCCAGGGCTGGGACACATCACACCTCCGCTGTTACTAAAGAGAAAGAGAAGGAGAGAGCTGGAGAGAGAGAGACAAATAGGGGCTTGAGCATATGGGATAACGCACACATGATCAGAAACGGAGAGAAACTGGAACGACAGAGGCATTGACATTAAGGCAATACTTCACCCATTTTACATCGTCTGATTTGCATTTGTTTTTCATCATAAAGTAATGTTGTATTTTTTTACACACGGTATCGTCATTTAGGGGTTCGCAATCAAACAGCAGAGTGTCAAACGAGTTGGGAAAATTATTCTTGATTGCATCTTAGAGTCATTCGTGAATTTTGTGGCATATGATGAATTAACCATTTAAATGCCGGTGGTCGGAAAAATAGGGGAATTTCACTATGACCCGAACTTAAATATACTTACTTAATTCAGCCTTAACAACAACAGATACAGTGCATCCGGAAAGTATTCATACCCCTTCACTTTTTCCACATTTTATTATGTTACAGCCTAATTCCAAAATGGATTAAATAAAAAAATTCTCAACATTCTACATACAATACCGCATAATAACCAAGTGAAAAATGTTTTTTTTTTTTTTTTGCAAATGTATTAAAAATTTGTCAAATTTAATATCACATGTACATAAGTATTCACACCCTTTGCTGTGACACTCAAAATTGAGCTCAGGTGCATCCCATTTCCACTGATCATCCTTGAGATGTTTCTACAACTTGATTGGAGTCCACCTGTGGTAAATTCAATTGATTGGACATGATGTAGAAAGGCACACACCTGTTTATATAAGGTCCCACAGTTGACAGTGCATGTCTGAGCACAAACCAAGTTATGAAGTCCAAGGAATTGTCTGTAGAACTCCGAGACAGGATTGTATCGAGGCACAGATCTGGGGAAGGGTACAAAAAAATGTCTGCAGCATAGAAGGTCCCAACGAGCACAGTGGTCTCCATCATTCGCAAATGGAAGACGTTTGGAACCACCAGGACTCTTCCTAGAGCTGGCCGCCCGGCCAAACTGAGCAATCAGGGGAGAAGGGAGGGTCTTGGTCAGGGAGGTGACCAAGAACCCGATGGTCACTCTGACAGAGCTCCAGTGTTCCTCTGTGGAGATGGGAGAACCTTCCAGAAGGACAACCATCTCTGCAGCACTCCACCAATCAGGCCTTTATGGTAGAGTGGCCAGACGGAAGCCACTCCTCAGTAAAAGGCACATGACAGCCCGCATGGAGTTTGCCAAAAGGCACCTAAAGGACTCTCAGACCATGAGAAACAAAATTCTCTGGTCTAATGAAACCAAGATTGAACTCTTTGGCCTGAATGCCAAGCGTCATGTCTGGAGGAAACCATGCACTGCTCATCACCTGGCCAGTACCATCCCTGCAGTGAAGCATGGTGGTGGCAGCATCATGCTGTGGGGGGTGTTTTTCAGCGGTGGCAGGAACTGGGAGACTAGTCAGGATCAAGGGAAAGATGAATGCAGCAATGTACAGAGAGATCCTTGATGAAAACCTGCTCCAGAGCGTTCTGGACCTCAGACTGGGGCGAAGGTTGACCTTCCAACAGGACAACGACCCTAAGCACACAGCCAAGATAACAAAGGAGTGGCTTTGGGACAAGTCTGTTAATGTCCCTGAGTGGCCCAGCCAGAGCCCAGACTTTAACCCGATTGAACATCTTTGGAGAGATCTGAAAATGGCTGTGCACCGACGCTCCCCATCCAACCTGATGGAGCTTGAGACGATCTGCAAAGAAGAATTGGAGAAACTGCCCCAAAATAGGTGTGGCAAGCTTGTAGCATCATACTCAAGAAGGCTTGAGGCTGTAATTGCTGCCAAAGGTGCTTCAACAAAGTATTGAGTAAAGGGTGTGAATACTTATGTACATGTGATATTAAATTTTTTTTTTTTTAATCCATTTGCAAAAAATTCAAAAACACTTTTTTCACTTTGTCATTATGCGGTATTGTGTGTAGAATGTTGAGTAATTTTTTTATTTAATCCATTTTGTAATTAGGCTGTAACATAATAAAATGTGGAAAAAGTGAAGGGGTATGAATACTTTCCGGATGCACTCTATTGTTAATATCTGAGAAAATGAGTGGGCTATCCCTTTAAGGATGATGTGTAAGTTATTAACGAGAAAACATGGTAGCCAATCTGCTCTATCCTTGCTAACACTAAAAGGCTTCCCCCTGTGTTTCTCAAGTTGTCAGACTCTCTGTAGCGCTGTATATGGTGTGGTCAGTTGGGTGAGTGACATCGTGTGTGTGTGTGTGTGTGTGTGTGTGTGTGTGTGTGTGTGTGTGTGTGTGTGTGTTGTTTCGTGTGCGTACGTGTTTTTTCAGGTGGCCTCTGAGTCAGGACACTGTCTCATCAAGCGAGAGCAAGAAAAATGCATGGAGAGGATTTCACAACATGATCCTGTTGATGACATTGACTATGGTAAGGCGTGTGTGTGTGTGTGTGAGTGTGAGTGAAAATGTGTATTTGTCTGCATGTGCAGAAAAACAATATGTGTCTCTATTAGGGACTTTATGACACAGTTAAATAATAATAATAATAACTCATTTTATTTATATAGCGCTTTTCTAACACCCAAAGTCGCTTCACAGCATCAACATTGATAACATGACAAAAATAAACAATTAGACAGAAATAGTATAACAGACAGACAGCAACAACGGTTCTAACTATAACTAAGCAAATGGATAGTATCAATAAAAGAAAGGGACCAGATTCTAAACAGAGTTAACTAGGGTATGCTAGGGTGAAAAGATAGGTTTTAAGGTGGGTTTGAAAGGTTAATTGCGAGTTGGAATTCCGAATTAGAGGAGGGAGAGAGTTCCATAAATTAGGTGCTGCTATCGAAAATGCACGCTCCCCAAAATGCTTCAGTTTTTCTTGTGGAATATTTAACTTTAAATAAGTTTTATATTGTTTTACTTCCCATTTGTCAATATGTGCAAATTTTTTGGGGAACTTCTACACCATATTTCATGCTGGGATTTAGCGACACTTTTCGCTCGCGTCCCTTTTCCAAAAACACCGGAAACCAACAGAGTTGAAACCTGGCAGCAATTATTTAGTTGGCACGGGGGAGTGATTTTACTGGTAATTGCTGCAGGCTCCCCACTGAGGATGTCGCTCCTTTTAAGAAAACAAACTAGTAAGACTGCATTTCCCAGACTGCACTCTGACTCACCATGACTTGCAGCTTCATGGCTTGTGGAGAAGAAGAAAAATTAAAATGATAAGCAAATGGAAAATAACAACTTTAGGGAAAAGAAGAAACTTGCATGGTTGCCTTCTCAGCCGTTGAGAAAACCGTAGGAGGTGTCTGAGCAATGGCTTATCGCAGCATACAGCTTGAATTTATTTCTAGGTCACTTTGAAGTGTATGTACATTACAGGAAACCGTCAGGGGGAAATTGATATGGAAGGTACATTTATCATTAATTACAATCTACTTTTCTCCTGCTCAACAACTGCTGTGTAGTGTTTTTAAAAATGTAAACATCTTGGAGGTATTTTAGTGAATGCCTGAGAAGTGCTGACCCAGAATGACTAACCAGAGTCCCTGAACCATGTCATTCCTTTGTATCATCATAAAAACAATAAAAAATAAATAAAAGGAAAGAACCGAACCGTTTCTGACTCTGAACCTAGAGTCCCTCGAGATTGGGAATGTAAACCTTGTTTACGGTTCCATCCAGCGGACCATGTGGTCACGGGCATCGGCCTGTCCCTCTCTTTAAATTGATCTGGATCTCCTGCCGTCCTTTTAAAAAGATCCGTGCGGTGTTTCTGCTGACAGCAAATCGTTGGCGGGTGGGTGTGTGTGTGGAGGGGAGGGGGGTTGGGAGGAACGCCGCCTTTGCAGAAATCCAACTGTGGAGGAATAATAGAGAGAAAAAAGAAAATAGAGAGAAAGAAAAATGGGGATTTTTAAGCGCTGGAACAGCACTGTAAGAGTGAAAATGGAAGGAGGGGGACGGAGATTAAGGTGTGAAACTGGATGTCCACAATGGGGCTCAAGATTGACAATTCACATGTCTCGCACATTAGTCGAAGTTGTCATATCTACAGGAAGCCTAAGACTATTATTCTTGATAGTGTAGGTTACTATTCTATAGAGAGGCTAAAGGAACATATTCTGAAGGGAAAATATTATGACACTACATTGGGCTATGCTCCGGCTCAAGAGGAATTATATCATGTTCTTCTGACGACATTCGAAGGTCCAATTATAATTGACGAATACCATTTTCTTGTGGCAGGTGTTTTGTCCCAAGCAATCAGCTTTGAACTCAGTGTTGTGCTTGAGTTGGACTGCAGCCTGCATCCGAGGAATTATAAAGATGAATAACCTGCTACGAATGTTGTTATTCTGTGGAAGATAAATGGATATGGTGTGGTGTTCAATGCTGGTGTCTGTGTGTTGTGGAATGTGTGTGTGTGTGTGTGTGTGTGTGTGTGTATCTCTGCACCTGCAATAAATGCATTTTTATTCATTTTAGAATATTGGTGGGAATGTGTGCGTGTGCGTGTGCGTGTGCGTGTGCGTGTGTGTGTGTGTGTGTGTGTGTGTGTGTGTGTGTGTGTGTGTGTGTGTGTGTGTGTATGCCTTAGTGGGATTTAGCGTGTTTTCTGATGTTTATTTGTTAGCCAGTACATTTGGTCATGACCGTTTGTACACATCGATGCCTTGCTCGTGTGCAAGACAAGGGGATGACTTGTGGGGTCTATGGCTTGGTCTAGTTCACGGCCAGCGGCTGCTCGCTACGGTGTGTGATTCCGAGTGAATCCCAGCCATGCAGAGTTTATGAAGCCGGTTCTCCCCCGTTCGCCTCATTTGGCTCCCGTTTGCCCTTTAAAAGGTAATTGGCTTCTTGTCCAGCTCGCCAGACAGAACCAAACCAGATTAGAGAGCCCATAGTGGAGGAGGGGAGGCCTGTCCTCAGCCAAGTACACACGACTGAACACACACACACCTATACACACAAACACACACAGAGAGAATAACGCACCACAAACAAAACTACTGCGGAAGCGAGAGACTCAGAACTGGAGCGTCTGCTGATGAAAACAGAGAGGAACGTGAACTAGGGGCATTAGAAAAGGAATGAAGCTACAAGTCATGACTAATTCACAGAGGGCTTCAAAGCCCCGTCTGGAGTCACCTCTCCGTGTTTGAGAGAGATCTGCAGTAATGCATTAAACATGGGGACATAACACCACCATTTAACCGTCACCATAATAACTCACACGTGTCTCTGAGTGGGATGCGACAGCCCCTTTACCGAGCAGAGTAAGAGAGATAGGTGAGTGAAGATGAGAATGGCTTATTTCAACGGTCCACTATTCATTAGGACACATCAGAGGTTCAGGGTCTATTTGCAGAGTGTGTGACGGTAGAAAACTCGGACTGCAAGCGCACTAGGCTTCACGCACTTACTAAAATAGATTCAAACTATTCATCATCGTCGCCTACTCTCGATGTGGTGGACCTGGGAACAGCTGAATGCAAAGAGTGGGGTTTCGACTTAAGCTCTTTGGCAGGCTTTATTCAAGCAAAAAGCTTTTAGGTTGAATGAACCGTCGTCCGAAAATAAGATATCCACCATTTGAAAAACGTAGCACCTAAAATACTTTTATAAGATTATAGTTATATTATAGATTGTATTTATCCAGACAGATATTAGAACTTTTGTTAAAAATTTGATTATAAGTCCTTGAAAACCATAGAAACGCTTTTTTGTTTTGTGGGGAGGAGAAACTGAAATTACAATTTAGATCAATAATTGATATCATAACTGATTTTATCATAAGGGGATATTCTCATATGTTCCAGTTCAAACAGGACTCTGTGTGTTTTACATTTCACCCAGCAGCTTCTCTGTGCTGTGTTCGTCTGTTCACCAGCAGGGTGCCCCTGGATGTGGGATAACCTGACGTGCTGGCAGGCCGCTAGTGTGGGAGAGGTGGTGGTGGTCAACTGTCCAGAGCTGTTCCATGACCTCATGAGACCCGAGGACGGTCAGTGCTACGCAAACCACATCACAATACGTCACACACCCACCCACCCACCCACCCACACCCACACACAAACACACACACAAGCAATGTATGCATGTTCCTTTCAGTTCAGCTCTTCTATTGAATACAATACATTACATTCATATTTGATTCATTATCCGTTAGCTGAGCTTTCAGTTTCAATTAAATAAATGCTGTGGTTTTTGCAGAGATGGGCCGGGTCAGCAGGAACTGCACTGAGGAGGGCTGGTCGGAGACGTTCCCCCACTACCTGGACGTCTGCCTTTTTGAAGACAATGCCACCAAACCCGTAAGAGGGTCACACGGTCTCCTCGTGTCTCTGTGTTTGTTTCAACCTCTATCATCTTATTCATGTGTTCAGGTCTTTAACACACTATCTGTCCATTCATCGAGTCTAGTCTGATCTGGGCTGGCTGTCTTTCTTCCAGGACATGTATTACGCTTCAGTCAAGGCTCTGTACACAGTGGGATACAGCACCTCTCTGGTTTCCCTGACTACGGCCATGGTCATTCTCTGCAGGTTCAGGTGAGTCTTCCCAGATGGACTCCCCAAACAGCGACACCCAATGGAAGGGAGGCTTACACGGGGGTAGAATTTAGCTCCTGGCCAAACAGATGAGATGTATTGGTGTCTGTTTGCCGTCCCTTAGCAGTCACAATGTGCTCCCCAATATGAAATGAAATATCTATTCTTGAAGACACTATCGTTTTGGCTAAATACTTTTCTAAGAGTGGCCTTCGTCTCTGCTCTCCAGGAAGCTGCACTGCACCAGGAACTTCATCCACATGAACCTGTTTGTGTCCTTCATGCTGCGGGCCATCTCCGTCTTCATCAAGGACGGCGTGCTGTACGCCGAGGAGGACAGCGACCACTGCTTTGTGCACACCGTAAGAGACACAGTGGAGACAGAACACCCGCAGTATCTCTATGACCGATACTGTCTCGCTAGTGGCTACAAATATGTGAACACGAGGTTAGTGACACAGTTTAGATAATAACCACAAATGTGTGAACACGAGGTTAGTGACACTGTCCAGTTAGTGACCACAAATGTGTGAACACGAGGTTAGTGACACCGTCTAGATAGTGACCACAAATATGTGTACACGAGATAATACCGCCTAGTTGGTCGTCTGGTTGTTTGTATGGTTGTAAAGGTACCACTATTTTGTGCACACAGGCAGTAATACCCTCCAGTTAATTCTCTAAATATGTTGGCCTCTTCATCCAAACAACGGTATAAACGATACACTCTGTCTGAAAGATTAATTTTTTCAGCTTAAGAAATTATTTTCTTATATGGCATGGATCAATGCGTTGCATGCGTGTGGATCAATGCGGTGAATGCCACTTTTACATAATGGCCACCGATTTGTTTTCGGAACCCCATCCAGATATTCTGTTGAGTGTGCTCTAAATGTGTTGTCTGCTCTGTATCCGGTACATTGGTAAATGTTTGATGCCCTGTTGAAGGCAGCGACACTCAACTTTTGTAACCTTCTTGCGTACTGTCTTCAAAAGGGGTGTTCATCTTTTTATGAACATCAGATGTTTTGACAGCCAAACATGTAATTACATAGATGACGAATGAAACGTTTTGAATGGAATTGGAGGCGAGCTCCTAGCGCCTGCCCTCGCCTTAGGAGACAGGAACACATTTTTCATTGTCCATATGCGTGCATGATGAATACGCTTAATTAGGTGTGTTGATGGCCTTGGCGGGGTAAAACGGAAATCTCCCATTAGATGCTCGTTAGCATATCAATACCTGCTCAGCCTCTTTCCCCCTGCAAGCCCCCCCCCCCCCCCCCCCACTCCCCCCTGTGTAGTATAGTCACCATAGCAATCACAGGTCGCCTCAATGACATCACAAATCGGCGGATTGAATCAGCAGATAATTGGTTGACTCCACCAGGAATACGACTCCTTCATTAGCATGCTGGCATTAGATTACAGGTTCGTCGAGACGTCGGGGGTCATGATTATTACGATTTGCCGTATATGAGCTTGTCCAGACAAGGGGTTGATGAAAAGTGTTTTTGGGGAATCACTGAGGTGCACTCGGTTAGGGAGAGCTTTGTACTGACATCAATGGGAAGGGCTGAGCTTGGGGGGGGGGGGGGGGAGAGAATACACAAGTAGCCAAATATAACAGCTCATAACTATTCAATGGCCACCGTCCTGATTGGAAAACACACTGTAATTCAAGAGCACATGGAATAAACGTTGATAAGATTAGACAGATGGCATTCGTGAGACGTTGAGAGGTTGTGCCTCCATGGTTTGCTGTAACCCCTCCTCCATTTGCCTGTGCCGCTCCCAGGTCGCCTGCAGAGCGGTGATGGTGTTCTTCCATTACTGCGTGATGTCCAACTACTTCTGGCTCTTCATCGAGGGCCTGTACCTCTTCACCCTGCTGGTGGAGACCTTCTTCCCTGAGCGCCGCTACTTCTATTGGTACACCATCGTTGGCTGGGGTAGGCCACCGCTCACAGTAGATATTACCCGTGTTGGCCAGTAATTAGGTCAGTGGCGCCCTTGTGTAATAATTAGACGGACGACCGCCTTTGAGATTTAAGACAGTCTTAATTACACATGGTAACATGTAATTACAATCAGTTTTTCTTTCATTACCCGGATTTATATAATGACATACTGTGGAGAATGGAGTGTCTACAGCATTGCTTCATTGTTAGAAATGAACAATAGACTAGAGCCAGAAACGAGTGGTTGATAAGGAAAACGTATCTTTCTTTTTTTAGGAACACCTACCGTGTGTGTGACCATCTGGGCAGTCCTACGGCTACATTTTGACGACTCAGGGTACGTCCTCCCTCCTCACTTGGTATATATAAAAAAAGAAGTGAATATCGCTACAGATTCCAACTGAGTTCCAATGCAACTCGAATCTTTCCCTAGCACTTAGATGCTAATACATCATGCCTATACAATCTAAGTAGTGGTGGCTGGCACACTGGAAACCCGCTTTGCATTTCTGTTCCGGTCCAGCTGTTGGGATACCAATGACAACACTGCCCTCTGGTGGGTCATTAAGGGACCAGTGGTGGCTTCCATCATGGTAAGAGACAGAGAGAGTGACTCATTCATTCTTCTATCTAGCCAATCTATCACTTGTAATCTATGCGGTATTATACTCGCTGAACACCTTGACGTGAATGCTTAACGTACAGATTTGATATCGACGTGTTGTCTCTCGCCCCCATTTACCCAGCGCAGAAGTGCTCGATATTCATAAATTGTTCCATTCCCCACAGATCAATTTTGTGCTGTTTGTTGGAATTATCATCATTCTGGTTCAGAAGCTGCAGTCTCCTGACATTGGAGGGAATGAGTCGAGCATCTACCTGTAAGTGGACATTCTACATTCACTGATAATCTGGTTCACGGTGTGTGGGCGACCTCCCTTAAAATTCACGCGTGTTCCGGAATAAAAAATGTCGGTGAAGGATGAGGATAAAGTTAGAGATACTTTGTCTGGCGTTTCTTCCCCCTGGGCTCCTCTCAGCTTTGTTTTTCTGCTCACACTGGGATGTAAGTGAACAATAATGCACCTAATTCAATTCTGGAGTCACCAGTCGACTGATGTAGGTCAACCTTGTAATTTAAGGGACTTTTTTGCCACTGGCCCTAAACTCAGATTTAAAGGTTTCCTCCGAGCTGAATAGGACAAATAGTTGCCATGGCCCGCCTTGACCTTCTATTTGAAGAGAGATGACTGCACGATGCTTATCCTGCTTTAATGCTAGTTTGAGATCAGTTTTGACCGAGAATCTCAGGAGAGAAACAAATATGTTTGCTTTGACCTGCATCTAGGATTAGTTTGTGATCTGACAATGGCGTTTCCCTTACTGAGTTTGTCTTATACACGCACACACACAAGTGGGACATTTGTTTCCAGTCTATGTTTGTCCCTCAATCCATTCGTTGTAACTATGTCAAGGTGTGCCAAGCTTTGTTATCTAAAGGAAGAGAGTCTCCTGTGCCTAGAAGTCTGTGAAGATCTGTTACTATTAAGGAGAGGGTCTTTGGAGGGTGTGTAGAGAGACACATCTAAGCCACATACTCCGACCGTGTGTGTGTGTGTGACCGTGTGTGTCTCTGTCTTAAAAGACATTGTCTTTCTGTTGTGTTGTGTACTGTCTTTGTGGTGTGTAGCAGCTGTGCTCAGAAATGCTTCAGTGAGCCCACACAGGCTGTTCAGCATTCGTGCAGGATGTCAGAGCTATCTACCATTACACTGTAAGTGTGTGTACAGCGTGTGTGTACAGTGTGTGTGTGTGTGTGTGTGTGTGTGTGTGTGTGTGTGTGTGTGTGTGTCTGTGTGGGTGAGAGAGAGAGAGATAACGGAGAGGGCTTATGTGTGTCAGGGACTGTGAGCACATATGTGCCTACCTGTGCATGTCAGTGTGTTTTACACAAACAGTCCCATATCACATTCATTTTGTTTGCACCACTCATGTGTAAGTAGCACTGTTTGTGTGTGTGTGTGTGTGTGTGTGGGTTCACACCATGTAAGACACTCTTGCATGCCGTTTAGGGCGGAAGGCACACACAGCTCCTCTACCTCCTCCCAGTCCCGGCCATACAATGGCATGCTGTGTTTCTTGGTCTGTGTCAGTAACCGTGCAACAACAACTGTGCCGCCTCTTTTTTGACGAGCCATCGCATCGAGCTTATCAGTGGAGATGAGGATGCCATGTGTTGTTTTTTTTGCCTTGACACCGAATGCGTTCAATTACATTCACCTCTTCTCTGTGACCACTGTGAACCGGGTTTGGACTGACAGTGGACTGTGTCCACCAGTAGCTGTCGTGTGTCGGTTGTGTGTGTTTGTGTGCCGTGTGAGTGACCGCGTCTCCCTGTGTCGTTCCCCCAGGCGTCTGGCGCGCTCCACCCTCCTGCTCATTCCCCTGTTTGGCGTTCACTACACCGTGTTCGCCTTCTCCCCCGAGGACGTGAGCAAGCGAGAGAGGCTGGTGTTTGAGTTGGGCCTCGGCTCCTTCCAGGTAACATGGGGCCCTGTCCCTCAAACCCTCCCTCTGCCTCTGACGAGAGGGAGATAGGTCTGTGTACGGGTGGTGATGAAGGAGGAGTACGGTAATGACGGAGAGGAGAAAGTGGAAATGTAGTCGTGGAGAAAGAAAACAGGCAAATCGTTTTTTTAAAGCATTTATGATGAGAGGGTTTGTGATGTTGTGCTTATCTCTGGGAAATAAATTCAGTATAAACATAATTTTTGTACCGAATGTCTTGCATATTGTTATACTGAATGTCATGCATTCGCTGCACAACCGCAATTTACGAGCCATAGCTATTTCCATCTTTAAATCAGGTCTATAAGTGGAACTCCTGAGCCAAGCAATATGCTATTTCCAATGGCCTGTTTCCCGTAGTGGCAGGGGACACATTGTGGATGACTATTAAATGGGATGTGGGGAAGGCTTAAAGTTTGCTGCACTACCGCAAGGTCCATGGCGGTCTTATCTTCCTTTTCTTTCCTTCTTTCTATCCCTCCGCTAGGGCTTTGTGGTGGCTGTCCTCTACTGTTTCCTTAACGGAGAGGTAGGTTGGTGTCCCACGACAGACATGGTTCTCTCCTTCTCGGTACTCTTGGCAGTGGTTGTGCTTGACATCATACGCCAGCTCATACAGTATATTTAGCTGAGGAGAATTGTAGCAGAGGTCAGTGATTTTGATATTCTACAACAATGCAGCCCGTCTATTTAGATTACGGACATTGGTCTCAAAACAACAGCAAAACTTTGGTCTCGAGTCCTCCAATAGGATTTTTGGTTTCTTATTTAGACGTGTTGGAAATATGCGTGTTATTTAACTCCCTGTGCCAGATGTTCTTAAGACAACCCTACGTCACAAGGGTGCTTGAAGACTAAGGTCAATCTTGATATGATCGACCGAGTAGAACATGAACATGACACGATAATAAATAAAAACATGAAAACAGAATTTAAAATAATATAATAATAATAATAATAATAATAAAAATAATATTTTTTACGCTTTCTATTCTTATTCAAATATATCCTTGTAAATATTCAGCTTTTGTCCAGTTGTGACGTGAACCAAATTCCCTGGTCGAAAACTGTCCATAGACCTCGTCTCCAAAACAAAGGAGAAGAGTAGGTGACGCCTGTCATGCAGCTCGTACAACTAAGCACATTAAAAAATGACCTTGTGAAGTTTCTCCCTGAAGGTGCAATCGGAGATCAAGAGGAAATGGCGCAGCTGGACGGTGAACCGGTACTTTGCTGTGGATCTGAAGCAGCAGAGGCACCCCTCATTGGCCAGCAGTGGGGTGAATGGGGGCACGCAGCTCTCCATCCTGAGCAAGAGCAGCTCCCAGATACGTATGTCCAGCCCACAGGCCGAGAACGCCAACCTCAACCTCCCCACCTGATCGTCTGATTGGCCAACGTCTACTCTCGACCAATCAGCACAGACCAAATGGGCCCTTTATCTTCTGTTCGTTGTATGGCAATTGTTTGAGATAGATCTTTGTAAAAGGTGTGTTTCATATGTTTTAAGCGCAGCGCATAGCTGGCTTTTCTCTTCTGTGATTATATTGGTCATTTAGCTTATATGTTTGACTATTTTAGAGGTGCCATACAGTCTTCAGTTGGTGGGGTGTTTGTTTTTATTCACGACAGTCCGATGTTAATGTCATAAAACAATGCTCAATGGACTTTTTAGTTTTACACCATCACATTTGTCTTTCCAATTTATTTACAATATTCACTAAAACATTAACACAAAAACAAGCTAGCTCAAATGTGAGTGCCATATCTGTCATTTTGTTGTACTGCATGTACTGTGAGCTTCAAAGTGCCATACGGGTTGCCAGATCTGATCCAAAAAGAAACAGCAACCTAACCTCTGTTCTGCTTGTAAAAAAAAGCTAACTGTGTAAAATGTTTCATCTTAAGCTCATGAAACTCTTTTTGTACAATCAGCCATAAGTACGGAGTATGTCAAAAAGAAAATCTACAAAAATAACTCATGGATCTATATCTTGTAAATAGAAATGTTGTTGTCTGTCAATGGTTTATATTATATGTTGTTTGTTTTCCCAAAAAATCAGTATTGACCTTTTCATAAAAGGAACTGGAGCCCACATCTGTAGAGTTCATGCCATATCTTGAGGACAGATCCTTATAGGCAATCCCTCCCCTCTCTATTTCTTAAAATACTATGTTTGCAAAAAAAAAAAAAAATGTATTGCCAAATTTAAGCTTCAAGCGTTTACAGACATTTTGAAACCGATTTCTCCATAAAACATATCCAAAATGAAGAACCAGGAAAAGAGGACATCCTGTTATAATGTCAATCCATGTCAAGTACTGCCTCTGGCCCTTTACTCCCCATCACTTAGGTGTCCACTGGACCCTCCTGGGACCTGTGTCCAATGGCCAGGCCCGCTTTACACCACAGGGCTGCTGCTTCTCTAGAGCCTAAACTAATATAAACTCACCCAACACCCACCCTGCTAAACTGAAACAACAACAACAAAATCCCCAGCAAATTTCTATCCAAGCTTTTTTGAAATCCACATTCCAAAGTGCCTAGTCAGTCACACAATTATGATTGGATTCTGCATAGATACAATACAATAGAAGGGCATCATATGTAGTTTCTTCAAAGCATGAGCTTTGTTTTCCTTTTCTGTGAAGAATGTCCAAGAGTGACTTTGAAGATTGTAAATTGCTATGCATATTGATGCCTTTTTGTTTCATAGTTTGCTAAACAGGTTTTGGACATGTACAATAATCCAATCTGAAACATGTATTCTTACAGTGTAAGCTAGGCACACATCACAACAGATCATGCACAATGCTTTCCATGACAGATGAACATGTGTTTACTGTGACAGTTCAGTTTCAGAACAACTACATGACTTAATCTGAGTTGTACAGATGGTGATTAATAACCTCATACATAGTGTAATGGTAGAGTATTGGAAGGATTTAGAGGGATCGCGCTGTACTTTGACAATCTTGAAGAGTAATCTCTTATTTATTTTTTTGTTCTTCTTTTATGATCAACGCTTCATGATACGTCTGTACTGTACAAACTGCATCTGTTGTCTGAACTGTACGCTGGACACTATAAAATGGAGAAAATGTACATAGAAAGATGTCTCGTTGCTGATGATAATGTGAAAACAATGTCCTGTTACATGTGTGCCCTACAGCCACGGTTGAGCCCCTGTGTGAGAATTGGAATGTATCGTGTTCATGTATGTTCATGCAAATATGACATTGTTCACAAACCAGTGTTTACGTTTCCTTTGAGCAGCTTTTCATGTTGACGTTATATAACTGTCCGTGGTCCTCCTGTATATAGTCTAACCGAAGGACAGTTGAGTGGTAAATGGGACAGTTATGAGGATTGATGTGTTGGGCCAAAGCTTGCAATGCCCTGATGTGGGTGCCGCAAAGCATTAAGTAGGCCCCAGTTCTGGAGTTGGAAGTGTCTATAACAGTAAGAATGAAAAAGAGAGCGTAACAAAAACGGGTTAGAGTGCGAGAGAGAGAGTGTGTGTGTGTGTGAGAGAGAGAGAGAGAGAGAGAGAGAGAGAGAGAGAGAGAGAGAGAGAGAGAGAGAGAGAGAGAGAGAGAGAGAGAGAGAGAGAGAGAGAGAGCAGTTAGTCACCCTTATGTCATCCTATGTTTCTCCGGTGTATTCCCTGAAGTGACAAATTCAGTATTAACCTTACATTTTTAGAGATGCAGTGGTGGTGTCTGTCTTAAAACTGATTTACATCGGTCGACTTTGGTGGGATATACTGTAGAGAAAACGGGGAGACCAAAAGGGACAAAATGGAAGGAAGAGAGGTTGCTGTGTGACGAGTGTATGTCGGCAGCTTTGTCGGTGCCTGAGTGAACCCGTACAGAGTGTGTGCGTGACCCTCTGCTGCTTCTTCTATGTTCGATCACCAGCCGTCATTCTGAGTCAGGATGCTCAGAAGGAAACGACCATGTCTCAAAGCTGTTACTGTGTGTGAGGAAGGGAGAGGGGAAACTACTATTGAAGCTCCCCCTAAATTGTATTTTGTGCATTATGCCTCTGACCACCACTGGGTGGCAGACTGTGTCAAGTTTTAAGTTCCTTAGCTGCGTATATATTATTGGGAAGTGAATGGCTTTAAATAACCTACTTTTGGGTGGATTGTCATGGGTTTTTACTTTGTATGGGTAGTGTGGGGGGTAGGGGGATGGGGTGGATGGGTGGAGTGTAGGTGGGACACTTTTGAGGGATTTTTATGCCACTCGTTTGACTTCGGTTCATAGAGAATTTATTTAATCAGAATGTTCTTGACGAAAAATAGCTCCAATGCTTTTTTTTTTGGAAGCTCAGTTTTCTAGCCCATGTTGAGTTATATACCCTAATTTATTGGTTTTAAGTTGTAGTTTTTTTCCCCTATTTAGATCATGTTTATGTGTTAAGAAAAAAGAAAACATGACCTAAAAAATGCTTAATAAGAAATATAGTGCATCTCTGGTCTCTTGTTGCCTCTTTTTTTTTGCAGTGGTGCCTATAACAGTGAACCTGCAATAGATATGCATAGAGTTATAGTGCGTGACTGTGTGTGTATTTCTGTTTGAGTGTATGAGAGAGAGAGAGAGAGAGAGAGAGAGAGAGAGAGAGAGAGAGAGAGAGAGAGAGAGAGAGAGAGAGAATATATTCTGAATGTACCATTGTTGCTCTGCTGCTCTTTACCTTTGCCTGCTATCAATCCCCATATAGTGTACAAAATGATGTCTCTTCTTGTTCAGTATTTACTTTGTACACGATTACACCTCATTACTTGGTATCTGTGTTTTTGCATATTTGTATTCCGGTACCTGTGTTTTTAGAGTGTGTCTGTGAGTGTCTGAGTGTATATAATTGTTTGAAAGTGTGTCCGTCTCTGTGTGTAATATACTTTAATGAAAATTTAATTGTAAATGTATAATATATCATCTAATGTCTAGTTGTGTTCAAATGTTACTGAACACCGCAATACTAGATTATGTTCTACTAGATTATCTTCTCTAGTTTCAAAGCTGTGTCTATAGGATATGTGTAAAGCTAAATCTGTACAATAAATCCATTTGTGGTGTATTTCTTCCTGGATTTTATCTTTTGTCTTATTCAATATTTTCACATAATATATATCCCACTGTATAATGATACCATAACAATACATAAAACGTGTGTAGGCGCTTCACAAAGTGACAAAATAATTTCAAAGGTACATGTACAAATAAAAGACAAACAGGTGGTTCAAACTTCGAGGGCTCGTGAGATTGAGGTGAAGTTGAAAAGGTGGGAAATTAGGGGCTGTTTGAACGATGGCACAGGGTTTCCCTGGCGTATGTGGCTGGGAAGGGTGTTCCAGAGGGAGGGTGGGGCAGGTTTGGAGCTTGGTCCTGGTGGTTTTAACGGTGTGCTGGCATCCGCAGCCCTGAGGAATCAGGCAGGGGAGTGGTGGAGGAGGAGGTTGGAGAGGTAAGAAGGGTAAAGGTTATTTATGACAGGGGTACATGTGATCTCGGAGGCGGGTGGAAGTGAGCAGAGTTTATTGTTCATTGAGGATTTTGCTAGGTGAACCGTTGAGGACGCTGTTGCTGTTATTGAGTCTGGAAGTTATGAGGGCATGCATGAGTGCATGAGTAAAGGACAGGGAGGGCCGGAGGCGGGCAATCTCCCAGAGTTGGAAGAAGGCAGTTTTGCTGACCTGGTGAGGCAGGAATGAGAGGGTGGGGTCAAGGATGATTCCAAGACTGCGTACCTAGGTGTAGGTGGTTGTTGCAGCCAGATTGGATGATGGAGGAGTAGTGAGAAGAAGGTATGGAGTGCGCTGACCTCGAGAAAAAAACCTTTCGACGGGAGCCTCTATGAATGTAGCTGGGTCTATGTGACAGCCAAATATATTTGATGGCCAAGATGCATAGAGGAGGAGTGGTGTGGTCGTTGAGTTTGAGAAGTTTCGAGGTGGAGTATTTTATCATCATGTAAGCCAAGGGAAGATGGTAGAACCATAGAGGTGAGGCATGATGCAAAGAGGAGAACCATGCAGGGGAGAGCTGAGATTTGAGAGCGATGAGGCTGTTGCTCAGATGGGTCGGGTGTTGCAGGGTCTAAACTATATTATTGTTTCACACTTTCTTCTGTTCCTTTTTGAATAATGTAATGTTTTTCATTCTTAAGATGTTTTGCACTACTGCTATTACTATATCCCACGCCATGTTAAAGTGCATTTAGGGCACAACCCCATTTCTTAAAAAGTTTCTTTTAAATTTAAACATCCCTAGGGCATATCATTTTGACATGTTGAGGGAGTTACTGTCATGGTGCAAGGAAAATTGGGAGAATGTGCCACCTATAGGCAAAACGAAGCACCAACATTAAAGGAGCATAAGACTGTGACGTTCCAGAAACGGACCAGAAAGTACGTTCTCAGACCGTTAATACAAGGTTAATACAATATTTCACAAAACATTAGGAGAACGGTCACACACCATCCAGGGAAATCTGCATTTTAACGTTCCAGGACTCAAATTTACAAGTTCCTATTAACTTTGCATTTCCAATTACCTATAGCCAACGTTCATAAAACGTAATTTTATTAGCCAGGCTAGGACTTTGTATGGAACACCTACATTTACGTAGTTGCCAATAGAGTGGCAACATAAGATTATCAACATATGCAAACATTTATGACTCACGTCTTACTCAGGGCCACTGTAGTCTTGAGACCGGTTAGCGAAGTGTTCGAGTAGAGCGTGACAAAGGATACAGAACCGTGAAACATATGGCAAGTTGAAGGGCTAACAATAAAGCTACGTAGCTAGAACAGAAAAGCTAGAACAAAAACAAAACGTATGTAATCTCTGGTGGAGAAGCTGCACAACAAGGTCAGCGTTCTCTCGCGCCTCCTTCAGAGGTGGCACACATTACATTATGATAAAAACCATTTCACGCCACAATGAAACATTAAACATGACTATTGGATCAGACATCAAAAAGGCACTTTATTGAAAATTGTTTTGTTGACAATACAAAACTTCTCCTTGTGGGTACATTACAGCACCAACACACAATGTAATAGAAGGTTACACAATCAGTCATCAACATATATAAAATAATATAAATACACTCTTTAAGTTACTTTCAGTACAGAACAGTTATGTCAAATACATTTTGCTTAACATAGTATCTCGAAAAAAAAAAAAGTGTTCAGACACAGCAGACCTTGTTCTTGCAGTTTTGTCATCACAACTTATTGGGAAAGACAGTAATTTTTCACGATGAAATACACTGAATTAAAGAGAAGTCGTCACATAATACTACAACAGCATAAGAGACTACAGTAACGGCCTCGCAACTGGAGACCACTCTGTTCCAACACATACGTGCATCCCATTAAATAAGTACAGATCGATGCATACTGATCTCCTTCACAAAAAACAATCTCATGGCTTCTTTTGTTCATTTGAAAGCGCGAGCTCAGTAAGACTTCAGTAGTTGAACAAGTGCTCTCATTGTCCAATATAAGGGGTTCTGGTGGGCTCTTCACTTGCAGAGAGCCTATGTTTGGTACTTTAACGAAGATGGGGGAGCTATCACCGTCATTAGATGTCTGGAGACTGACAGTGATGAGGTGGGCGAGAGGGGTGGGGGAATATATCCGGGAGAAAGAGATATTTCATTCCTCTGGAAGGCTATGATGAATATTCAATACCACCGTACATCAAAGTGCTCTCATCAAGGACTGTTCTCCAATTTACTGAAGACAATAAATATGTTGTTGGTATAAGGAAAAGCATCGCGTGGCACAAATGCTCTCCCTCTCTCCCTATCCATGTCACACACACACAAACACACACACAGAGAGAGACAAGGGCAGACAGGAAGGAGAGAGAGAGAGAGAGAGAGAGAGAGAGAGAAATCTCCATCTTGAGTTATACCACATGACTTCACTGTAGGCTGTGAGTCTGAGAATAGAACCAGGAAAGACCCTGCAGGTCTCGCCCAGCTCCTGCTCGCTGTGCTCTCGTCCGTGAAGACACCGCGCCAAGACAGTCCAGCGTGGCACCCAGAGACTGGCAGCCCACAGTGTGCTCGCCACTGACCATACCGTCCATGCTCCGCACGCTTCCCTGAATTCAGACAAACAAAGAGCCCCGGTCCTGCTACAAAGGTCTCTGCTCCCATGTCCCCAACCCCCGAGGTCAGCCAGCCAGCCAGCCGGCCAGTCGGTCAGTCAGTCAGTCAGTCAGGTCGGACGGTGACACTGATGCGCCTTGACGTGACATTCTCCCCTAAGTGGCTCACACGGAGGAGAAGTTGCCCCCGGCGACGGAACTGGTGGTGGTGGTGAGGGGCCCTAGAGAGCCGCCGCGGTCCAACACGGTGATCTGGGTGACGTTGACACGGCGTTTGGCGGGGCTGAGGTGACCCTGGGTGTGACACCGCCACAGCCTCCGCTTCAGCTCCGTCTGCACCTGGACACACACACACACACACACACACACACACACATACAGTACAAACGCATATACACATACAAACGCACATTCATGCACACACATACAAACGCATACACTCACAAACAGTGCAAATACATATACACATACAAACGCACATACATGCACACACATACAAACGCATAACACAAACACACACATACAAACGCATATACACATATAAACGCAAATACATGCACACACATGCAAAGCATATACATACAAATGCATGTATATACACACACACACACACACACATGCAAATGCATATAGACACACAAACACACACACACACACATGCAAATACATATACACACACAGGGGTGGTTTTGTGACTCGCCACATTAGCTGGCAATGACAGGAAGAGTATTTCCCGATAGGCGCTATTAGCTTCTTTTTGTCGTGGAAGAATTACCTCGCCATTCATAAAACAGTAGAGCAGTGCCACCACAAAGCCCTGCAATGGGAGAAAATATATATACTGTCACACAAGAGACAAACTAAAAGTCTTTCTTCTCCCACACGCTGCCTAGATGTACACAAATCCAGTGACCCCAGTGTTGCTTGACATATGTATCAATATAATTATACAGTTAATAGAAGAATGAAATAAAACTGTGAGGTATGGTGTACGGTGTTTTACCTGAAATGAGCCCAGTCCCAGCTCAATGTAGAGCCTGGCGGCCACGCCCGTGTTCTCTGGGAGGAAGGCGAACACGGTGTAGTGCATCCCAAACAGAGGGATGAGGAACAGGGTGGACTTAGCCAACCTCCTAACGGAGGGGTAGGGATGGGGGTAGAAAGGGAATAGACAGTCAGCAAGAGAGGAGAGAAAGAAATAAAATTCTAATTAAACAAGCACCTTAAAGTGGCATGAGAAATGGACGGCAATATAAGAAATAAGGGGATCAAGGGGAGAGAACAAGGGGGAGATCACGTGAGAGGGAACGGGTCAAATGTAAACAAAAACCCACCCACCATCCTCCGTCACAAAAGACACAGTGCTGAAGCTGCTTGACCGTTGGGCCACTACTGTCTTGCTGCGCACGTCCGTAGGGACTGGCTAGATAATCAGAGCCCAGCGTGGAACCCTCTCAGGAAGCATCACATCAGAAACCCCCTACCCCCACCGGCTGATTGTCATTTCCTTTCTAATTATCGTTTCCTAACGTGTGGCGCTTTGTCTTGCATTAGGCCCCGACAAGACCTCCCACCCCCACCACTCCGCCGGAGGTAGCCAGCCAGCTCGCCCGCCGGGGAGTTAATGGACAAGATGGAAAGGAATTGTGTAAGAGTCTATTTTGGGGGGAATCGGAAGGTCGATGACCTTGTAGTGGGTCGATGTTGGGCTGTGAGTGTTTCTCTTGGAGACGTTGACCCCCCCAGTAAACTTCCCCGCCGCCCTCCTCGTCCTTCAGGCACTGTTTTGGTTGAGTCCTCCCGCCTTCACAATCATCCTCATCGCGTGCCTTAATCTAGCCTTCAATCATCTCGCTTAGTTGCTCATTTAGCCCACCGGGAATAAAGAAAAACCACGAAAACTAATCTCCATAATCTGAGTGTCATGGGTACAAATGAACCCGAATGACATTGTTAAAGGCACAATCAAATGCAGGGATTAAAGAGGCCAACTCCCAGAGGAGTAATAAATCTGTTCTACAAGCAATAAAGACCAACAGGGAGAATTGTATATTTGATTGCGATTTTAAGGATTTTTCCAGTAAGCTGTTAGACTGCATGAATGGGTATTCTGGATTCTTGTCTTCATGAAGTGCCACACGGCCATTGCTTGAGATCCTTTTTGGGAGGGTGAATCTATTGTGTTTTCAGGTGCTCTTTGTCTCCCATATGAAATAAGGACCAACGGATGCTCCCCCTCAAGTGGATACAATGTCTAATTCTAAAGAGACTGTCACTGATGAACGTCACTCATCTGAATAATCTGAATGCAGAGTGTCTTTCTGTTCCAGTTTCAAATGCACAGCTTTAGAATTTTTCTAGACGCATTCATTGCTGTTGTGTTTTCTTCTGTAATGGTTGACTTACATGAAATGTCCGGTGTCATAACCACCCATGGCTGGAGACGTAAGTTTCTGAACCAGAATACGGATCACGTTGATGAAGATGACTATGTTGACCTAGTGCACAACACACACAAATAGACAAACACACAGGCACAAAACAAACACACAAACGTTAAAGGAAAACTGTTAACTACTCTATTCCTCCAAGCAAATGGTTTATTTTCGTTACAACTGAGAGTTATTCATGAATAAAACAATGAAGCGGTACAATAATGTGTTCCCTGTTAATGCCATGCGGTACGCTGCTCACCAGTAAGGAGGCTGTTATTGGTCCTTTGATTATCCACCAAATACCCACGGCGTCTGTGTCGTCCCAGCAACTGCAATTAGACATGGCTAATTATCTCTCACGTCTCTGACTTCATTCCACTGAGCCTACTATGCGTTCAACGTCCCCTCAGGTCTGCTGCAATATGCTCTGTAGGCTACTTATGGCAACTATGGTGACTATACGTACCCTCTGTCATCATAGAAATATCTGGTCAACACCCACACAATAAGCACTGTTGACGGTAGGCCTGGAATAGAGATTGCACATTAATTTACTCAAAAATATCTAGGATATTAGTTTTTTATCATGACATGTGATTTACATTAACACGGGGTTAACATTAACATATTTGTCTGAATGCAGACTAAATATTAACAATATGAACTATATTTTGTTAAGTTTTGGGGCATAACCTTGGTTCCTAATCTTTAAGAACTATAACATCTTGTGGAAAATCAATAGCATTCTTCTTTCTACTCACCCCACCCTATCAAGATGTACCACCAGAAGTACTTTCTCTGTGAGACGAACGTAAGGGCCAACAGGGTCTGCAGATACATGCCCTCCACCAGCAGCCAGAAGTAATTGGCCAGGATGCTGAACTGGAAGAAAGCCACGGCTGACTTACACGCAGCCTGGGGAGAGCAAGAAAGACAACCAGTACTCCAGAGTGCTGCGATAAATAGTGTATGTATCATAATGGAGAAAAGCTGTGGTTGAAGGCGTTGCTGCTGGCTCGCCTTCAGACGGCTCACTGCATATTCTAAAGCGTGCAGGACCACTGAATGTTGATAACAGGCACGGCTCCTAGTTCAGTTTGGAAGCATCAAAGCCTCTACATGAGATTACGTGGAACTATTTCCTACATGTTTTTTTAACGTGTGGCGGCTAGAGACTTGGACTACTCCACTTTTCTGGGGATGGTTTCACAAGGATTGTATTTGAGCCCTATGTTTGGGGAAGGAAAATAAATATGAACAGGAAAAAAAATATATTGTTGTTGTCCACATCCAGGACTTAATTTATAGGGTGTTCAGAAGTTTTATAACACATAAAACATCAAGGGGCACAATTGAGGGGGGAGGGGGACTAATCTGTTGTTGGTGCGTTTGAATCCGATAACAGTGGGGTTTCAAACAGGCAGTTCACTCCATTTGTTTTCTGGTCATTTGGTTGAAGGGATGTGCCAAACCTTTCCGTTTTTTGGGAGGGATGATTTTTTGTTAAACCTCTCAGCACATTTTTTACGTCAGTTTCGTTATTCTAATCGACCTGAAGCCTATCCCCTCAAAAATTACTTTGCTCTATACTGTAAAAGAACCGAGTCAAGGATTTGTAAAATATCAGGCAATTTAGAACAAAAGGATCAGCGCAAATCTGTGTCTATCTGCCTCTTCCCTGTTCCTGGGTTGCCTTCTCACAGTAGACATGGAGCAGTGGTCCTGGGTCTCATCGGCAAAGAGCACGGCGTCTTTGACGAAGACCGCACTGGCGCGCAGGATGAAGGAGGCAAACAGGTTGATGTGGATGTAGTTCCTGGTGCAATGGAACTTCCTGTTCGGAACACAACGTTGGACACACACACACACACACACACACACACACACACACACACACACACACACACACATACACACACACACACACACACATAAAAATATGAGCTGAGAGAGGAGCACATAATTCGCACACTAACATTTCATGCAAAATTACTTTCATCTTTAGCATTTTCAACTGCCAGAGTGCACTGGATAATAATTATCCCCCTTTGTACCAGGCTAATCAAGCCTCAGCTAAGGCATGTGGAAAGTTTCTGGAATGCACATTCTCCAACTAACAAATACAAAAAAAGTGCCAAGTTAATGTTTCAGGCCACATGTGTCAAAGAGATAAAAGTAGAGGCCCTTACTTTACATAACACAGATTTTCATATACATAATGCGTTTGGGTCTTTTAGTGCTGCTGAGTGCGTGGGAAGCAGGACAGCAGCCTGGTCTAACCTGAAGGCAGTGAAGACCACTATGGCTGTGATGAGGGAGATGAGAGAGGTGGCGTAGCCCACTGTGTAGACCTGTCTGAACGTAGAGAAGTAGCTGGTCTGTCAGGGGGGGGGGGGGGGCAGAGAAGAAGGGGGAGGCAGACCATGTGTAAAAGACAGGCAGCAGAAAAGCAGTCTTAGAGGAAGTCAGGAGTGCTAATGGCGAATGACCTGATTTTAAGGAGTGCTTGCCTAAAGCTCTTTACCAGCCATGCGTGAGTACACCATAGAACAGCAGATGTTTTAAACATAAGGTATGCGCTATATAAATAATAAGTTTAGTTGTTTAGACTTAGAAGTTGATGTTTTTTTTCCACAATACAGTGGGTGCTCTTTGAGGTAATTACAATATATGCCCTGACATAACTGATCATATCAGTGTAAATTATACCATTTACCTCAGAATCAGGTTCGTCCTCATCATCAAAAACACAGGCCTCTTCGTAGGGAGGATAGAGGTCACTCCAACCTTCTGCGTTGCACTTCCTGAAGACAAAGCCTGGAGAGAGCGCACGGGGAACAAACATAGCATGGACATATTGCTTCCGTTTATCAGTGGAAGAATCGGCCATTCAATTGTTCTGTGTGCTGTGCCAGTGATTTTGTCAGCCAATTATTGGTCAAACAAACACATTAAACCGTCAGCATTAAACAAATGTGTTTCTCATGGACTCTTGTACAAGGGCAGCTTAGCTAACATTTAAAAACAAGGGTCAACAAGTCAAAATTGTTTACAAAGGTTAAATAAAATGGTGGATTATTGCCACAGCCGGAAAGGGCATTTACGTGTGTACTTTTAGCCTCAGACTTTAAGCCATCTGGCTTCAACTGTAAGCTCTGTCTGTTTTTAAGATGAATTTCTGATATTAATGGATGTAATCCTTCGTCCCTTTGGGTTTTAGTAAAGTAATAACACAGAGTTGATTGTGTTTTGTGAAAAAATGAGAGAACAATACGCGGAGCCCCTTTCGTTTGCAAACCAAATGCAGAAAAAGTGTCCTCTGCCATTTGCACAACATGTTTTGTTTCATTACCACTTCAGTTTTTAAATGCTTTTACGTTTTCAATCTCTTTGTCATTGTGCTGACAAAATATGTGCACTTATGAAAAACTGTAACGTGAAACTAACAGTTAAAATAATTCAGAACTATCTACTTGCATTATGAGTTGTCTAATCATATGCCTCATCAATCAATCCGTTCAGTCAACAAGTATTTGTCACTTTCCTGAGTCCTTCTTTGGATCAGAAAACAAAAATTGTGTCTAATATGTTAACCTTCATTTGGGGCTGCCACAGGGGGGTTCTATCCTGCACTGTGCACGTGCATGCACACACACATATTGTGTTTACTCCTGAATGCGCACTTCACATGGCGCACACAAGCTTTGATAATATGATTCATGATTTGGTGCAGCTTTCCTAGGAGGTTTGGCAGAGGATGTCTATAGAGAGATCGACCCCGCGGTTCCAAGATTGGCTAAAAGCTTGTAGCATGCTACTGAACGGTTTAAAACCCAACCCAAACGCAAAGAAGCCACATTAAGGGTGTTTCTGCTCTACTCTGTGGTCTTAGAACACACAACTTTGCAATGCTTTTGAAGAAACATATATTTATAAACACATATTACAATAAATAAAAACGTTGTATATAAATAAGGAAGGGACTATAGGATGACAATGTTAACACTGCTTATCTTTTATCGCTAACAACTATCTCACACTGATCTTCTGTTTTCATGACTGCCATGTCTAGGGGCTGTGGCTGGCAATAAAAAGCAGGTCGTCACTGACAGCGCCAACACTGGCTCTCCATCATTTTCTCTGGGGCTGGATTGTCTCACGATCCGCAGACCAAACACTTCAGTGGCCACAAGCGCCCTACGGACAACTGACCCATAGAATAGGCAATCATACCCCGAAGACATTTGAAATTGAATCAGTGTGCACGAGCACATGGCGTGCGTGTGCATGCACACGAATAATGGTGCATATGAAGCATTAATGTGTTCAATTAAAACTAACCCGCTTCATGATCACTTTTATATAATGCTACATTCACAATTCAAATAGATTTCATGAATATTAGATTCGCTTGGGAGCAGTATAACAAATTATATAGGTGTTGTAAAAAGGGTCTTTCCCTAGCTAGTATGTCACTACTAAGTATCATGACATTCCTCATAAAAAAATATCCTCTTTTTGAGAATTCCCTGTCCTATGCTGGTCTGGCCTCAAGACAGTGTTGCAGTGAATTAGCAACAAACTAATCTGACACACCAGCGAAAAACATTTTTGGAAAAAAGATGGTGTGTCCTCTTTTCATCAACATAATTTGGATGAATTCGTGCTCCCTGTAGCTATGCTGTTGCCCAAGAGAATTTAGTATTGTGCTAACCCATTCAAAAGGGGTCTGAACTACACAAACAACACAATGTGCTGCCAGCATCACGCACAACTTCTGTTTGACTACCAATAGCATGAAAAATGTATGCTCCCATTCGTTGCATTATGATATTTATTTACCATATATTGCATTTATCCTTTCAACGAGTTTCGTGTTTTTAAATGTACTGTATGTGTCATGGAGTCCATCTTGTAAGCTTGGATGGGAGCAAACCTTGATTGCTGGAGAAGTGTTGGAAGACTTCGGAACAAGAGGCGTTGACCACCAGCCCAACCTCTGCCCTCTGCCAGCATCGGATCTCATCCCACTCGGTTCTGCAGCCTTTGGTGCAATGCCATGATGATGAAGATATTGAGAGAAAGATAGAAAATTGGAGCATTTTTTGTTATGAAATCAAACTTGTCTATCTGGATAATCTTTTTTTAATCTGTTGGTTAGGCAAGGCATTTGATTAAAAAAAAACATTAATTGTTAATTTGTTTGAAGGTTTTTGCTAAATGGGCTTTCTGCATATCTAATATTGTATTAGGTAAAGCCTTCATCTATTAAAGCAAATATGATAATATTATTCGATGACTTAGCAAATGGACTCAACAATAGGTAAGGCTTTTGTCAAGCAGGGTACCTGAGCAAATATAATGACTAGTTTAGACTTTAGTTTGATGCAATGCATAGCAAGCTTTATATTGTTACCAGAAAGAGAAACCTGTACAGACATATTTGGATGTCGTTCTACGACGGCTAATCAAAGCAGGAAGTGACAGAGCCAAATATTGAATATATTGAATTGTATATTGAATATTTGATATTTAAATATTGGTCTGAATATCACAATACTCTAAATTTGACATCTGTCCTTCCATTCCACCACTGCAGTAAATAACTATGTTTGTGTGGCTGGTTAACAATACTTTTATGTTACTCAATTAGTATACGGTGGATTGCAGGTTGGTTTAGAGCAACATCCCATAAATACTAGCATTTGGTAGGAGAAGGTCCCCCAATATCCTGTAATAGGAGAAGCCCTGTTGTAAAAAATGTCTCCAGTCAAACGAGCAGTTTTTCACCCAGATTAGAAACTATAGAGAAAGTTGTGTGTGTAAGGATTCTCCTGGTGCAGAGAATGCAAAGCTATTTTCCATACTGTTCCAGGAGATACTGCTGATGTCCACGACATTAATCTGAAGCAATGGCAAGTAATTGACATATGGGCTGCTGTGCGAATCTGTAACCTGTCGCCCTGCCACTTCTGCAAAGCATCCCTGTGTAGTGAAGTACGCAATCTCTCCCCAGCTTTCCTACATTTTCCTCAAGCCCAACAGCTCGGCATAGTGAGAAAATGTTTCAAGAATATACATTTTTCTTCTCGGAAATGACAGACAACTAGGGCAGCACTAAGGGTTTATTGGAGAAAGGGTTTCTGAGAGAGTGCTGCTGTTGGAATTCTGTGATGTCTCGTATGTTTATTTTGAGTTTTCTCAGGAGGCTGTTTGTTTCCCTGAGCTTGTTGTCGGAGGCCCTTGCTGGAATAGGAGCAAATTGGAGATTAACCTGTTTTCCTCTGGTCAGAGGTACCACTTTAGTGGGCTCTCTAGCCATTAGACTTGAAGAGGGTCTTAGTAAATGAAACCTTCCTATCCATCAGCTAGGAATAAGTAATTTTATATTCAGGGACTTTATGTATTTTCTGGAGTATGTTGGAATATTTGGGCAATAACAGCAGCTTTGCGGGTTGAAGACACCTTGATATATATGTCCTTCGAAGGTGACAATTATACACTTTTTTAAATCTAGGGCAAGATTCCCATTAAGGAATTCCAACACCATAATATTTTCAATCCAGAATATCAGATTTACCCGAATTCCTCTAACCTCTAAACTCTACATTTACATTTTACCATTGTTTCAGGATTTGCATAGATCAGCATGAGCACAAATCACACAAATGTGTCACTGTTTTTTGTAACCGCAAAAGCACAACGTGTGCGCGAGGTTCTTTGACGAGCATGAATTATTGAGATCCTACTGCTGACTTTATTTTTGGTCTTTGCTCAATGACTGCGGGAGTCTGCCAAATTGAGTGCTCGATGTTTTCTGGAGCACAATATATTTTTTTACAAATGGCTGTTATTCTAGGTTTGACTTCATAGCCTGTGGTCCCACCACCCAAACATCTGAACTCCAGTCTCACTAGGTCGCCCTCCAAAACCCAACAATCAACTTTATTATAACGAGGTTAAATCCACCACTCTCAACTGTTGCAAAAAAGAAAAAAACTAGATAAATAGATCAATGTTCTATTAATGGGTATCATTGGCGAGGAGCAGGTCCTAAAGAGTCACTGCTTATTAAGCAATGCCTCTTGGAATTACTTTGGAGAAAACTGCTCCCAAAACATTTTGCTGGAGAATTAGATTACATTGCACTCTGGTCGTAATATATTACAAGCAGGTCTGGGAGAGGAAATCAGGTTTAATCTTGATTGCGCACAAAAACAGGCTCGATCTCCATGAATTACTTAGGAGAACTGACAATTACCACAAGTGTTTATATAACTATGAGGAACTATGAACATTGAGGAACTGGAACATGCAATTCTGACTGTACCACTTTCTGCTGCGGAATTCCTCCCACTGCATTAGTTATGTTTCTAGACTCTTGCTGAGGCACACACGTCAATCAGACCAGTGGTTGATCCACTTAAACACATAGCGTTCAAGTCGCCACAGGGAAAAAGCACATATTAAAAATTAATCATCACAATGAGCAAACCTCATCAACCATGTCATGAGTCACATCACCAGAGGTAGGTACAAGTACAAGTACATTTAGCCTCAACCAGCAACTCTAACTGCTTGGTGAAAGTGACTCTGTCCCGCTGTGGGGTTGCTGGACGCCGTCAGGGGGAAGGGCGCTACGGGTGGAGGAGCCCCCTGGGAACCTGACTAAACTGGATGAGGAGGATCATGAACGGTGGTGACACGTCCCATTAGGACGACATGGAATAGACACAGCTCCCTGGTCCTATTCATCAGCACCTGGCCACAGGGGGCACAGAGTGCACGCCTTGGGGAAGAGCAAGTGTCAGCATGGCTAAGATCATCCTCCCTGGGATGGGCGGGTGAGGGATTAAACAGTGGTGAATGATTCTGTCACCCATAAGCTGTCTCTCGCCACAGACAAACGCTCTCCTGCTCTGTGGTTCTCTCTGCTACTCTCTCACACAAACAAACACACGACTTGAAAACCAAAACCCACAGGTATAGACGCACAATCACCGACACACACAAACTGACACATACACACACACACACACACACACACACACACACACACACACACACACACACACACACAAACACACACACACACACACAAACACACACACACACACACACACACACACACACACACACTCACAAACACACACTATTCTGGTTCTTTTTAAATCCCTAAGCATGAGATCCCTCGATGACAATGTGCACAATGCACACGTACGTACCAGAGTGTGCGGAGTGATTGCGTGCCTCAGACCGCCTGGTCTGAATGCAGAGCTGCTGAGCCTTCAGGTGCTGTGAGATTATGGCACAGTCTGGATGAATGGCTTCTGCCTGCAGATACAGTATGTTAAAAAAATAACTCAGTTATCTGACTAGAGCAGACCCAGGCAGCTTGAAAGGACCGTTGAACCAAAAAGGGAGGTGTGTGTGTGTGTGTGTGTGTGTGTGTGTGTGTGTGTGTGTGTGTGTGTGTGTGTGTGTGTGTGTGTGTGTGTGTGTGTGTGTAAGAGAGGGTGGAGGGGTGGGGAAAAAGTCGCGTGGCATTCCGCATTTGCAAAAGATTTTAGACGGAGAGTGGTGGATGCAAATGATTTTAATGGCGTAGTTGCTATAGAGAGGTTTCAGTCGCCTCTAATTTCTGGGGACTTGTAGTCTATCCACCTGTGTTCATTAATTTCCTCTAAACAACCATGGGCATACAAATACAGTTAGTTACTGTGTGTGAATTATACAATGCATGTCTATGCATGTAACAGCATTATATTCACACTTTGCTGCTATCTAGGGCACTGTTTCTTTAATTAAATTCCATTACATAGGTTTCAAACTGGTAGTAATAATAATAATAATAATAATAATAATAAATAATAATATGTTTTATTTGTAAAGCGCTTTACATTTAGATAACATTCTAAAATCTATACAATATTGAGCAACACAGTTGTCAGGTAGCCGATAAATAAGGTTAGAATTACCATTTATTTTGATTCTATGCGGGACACAGTCATAATATAGTGTTATCCAAATAAGGTGGTTAACCCCCGGGCTTAAGTGTTGCTATTCTGAACTTAAGTTCAAAGAGGAGAGATGGCCCAAATATGAAAAATAATATCTGCTCTTGGTGCTTTGGGGGGAAACCGGGACATCTTTCATCTAGTACCCCATGGAGAGAGTCTATTAGGCTGTGTTATGGAAATTCTACCATAGAGTCATCCACATATTTTTAGACAACTTAATTTGGGCTGGTTATGATTATATATCTTTCACAATTAATCTCTACAGGTCATTAGCTATAGTTTTAGGTTATAGTTATACTAGTTATAGTTTTTGACAGACTTATCAATTTGACATTTGTTGGACAGACATAAGTGCAATAGTAAAATAAGTAAGGTCATGATCATAGTGAAATTATATGGCAACTAAACTAAATGCAATATTTTATCCCGATTTGCCAAACGTTATATAGCTGCAATCGTATAGCTATATAATCATTGAACTTACAATTCTCAAAGTATGAAGAAAGAGGCAGGTCAAAAGGAGAACACATTTTCCACGTAGTCTCCGGTTGTGCGATGCCATGGTATCCAAGCTTGCAAGAAGTCCCCTCTCAGTCGGGCTAAAAGACGTTCACACTCCAAAAAGTCGTCCCTGGTGGCCACACTTTCTTGTCGAGGCAGATGAGTAAATCCACTTTGGTTGAAGGGGGAGAAAGCACAACACTAAAATATGTTTAATTCCATTCCATCATCCCGACAAAAAAAGAAAAAAGAAAAGAAAAAACGCATGCAAGACATTGGTGGACAAGGTGTCACCCATCACGCCTTTCACCTCTGGGTGGAGCAATTGCAGGTGACTCAGTATGTGATGGACAGGATAGAGTAGTAAACCATTGGTCGCATCTCAAGTCAGGTTTCCACGTCACATTTATTTATTATTATTAAATGCTTACTTCCCGTACACCCAGGTGAAGGGAAGTTCCCAGAGAACGTCTTATCTCAAGAAAGACCTGGACATATATATATATACAGGGTCGACTGACACTGCACATATTTTTGCTGCAGTTCCTTGTTCACAAGGCAAGGCACATTTTAAAAAAACTGTTAAACTTAAGAAACATTTAAAATATAGGCTACAATTTAAAATAAACAATGTATTGTAATGTGTTGCGATGCAGTACACGACTTACACTTAACTGGTCCCACATAAAACCCCACATGTACACATGGTCCTCCACGGAGCGGCTCAGACAGCACAGGATGCCTGCCTGTCAAAACTACTGAGTTACTGACTGAGGAGTCCGGCCGCGAAGATGCGGATGAGCATGGCGCGTATACGTATCCCGCCAGCTGGAGGTCACGGCGACTGTCAGGACGTATACTCAAAACAATGCACTTTGCATCAAACGTCGAAAGAATCATGATTTCTCAATCCTGATTATACCAACACAGAATTTTATTCCTGACAATTTATTTGTTACATTTTTATTGTGATGACTTTTACGAATCCTTGAAAAATCGTTCTGATCTCGTTTACTGAAATCCATGCTGTAATATGGGATTTTCCTGTCAAGGTGAGGAAAGGATGCTTCACACTCATATGCATGTATTCTTGAACCCGGACAAATCTTTTGACATTTTATTCGGAGTCGAGTAAACTATTGTTTTGATCAGTATCAACAAATGCAGCACATGCACACTAATTTAGAGAAAAGTAATTCCCTTGCAGGGAATTCCATTTGCAGCAATACAGTCGTTTTTAATGCTGGAGAGAGAGAGAGAGAGAGAGAGAGAGAGAGAGAGAGAGAGAGAGAGAGAGAGAGAGAGAGAGAGAGATCGATACCGATCAGGAGATAGGGACTAAAACAGGAACTTTGGATGGAAGGAGGCGAGAGATCAAACGTGCTATGACGCCATCTGTAGGAAGTAAGGAGTGGGGTTTCAAAGCAGTTGTATTGCGGTGGAGCAACCTCTAATAATTTTACAATGGTAGTTAAGCATCTCCTATACATATATCTGAACTGCTATTTTTCGTCCTCATATTTAAATGGTATACGACTATAAATACAAGTTAATTACAAACAACCTATTACAATAATTTCAAATTGTAGGAACCTGTCAATAGGTTGTCAGTCTTTAATTTAGTGTGAAGTGTTGCCTGTTTATGTAAACAGTTTGCCTAATTGATTATCTTATCAGGCCAAAAAAAATCGTGTACGACTGTTCTAGTTCGAAAATGAGCATGCATTTCATTTGAACCATTATACCAAATGCCAGACTATTTTACCTACCCAAAGTCTGTTTGAAGATTCTGATAGGCTCAATACATCAAAAATACTTTGGTTGAGTCTCAATACCCATACTACCATACTATATAGTAAACCAGAATAATATTGGGTAAGTCTCAATAGGCCTATGTCAAATGTAGTAGGCCTATGCCGGCAGAATTGCATTCAACAGTATACTTTGCAAATTCAGCTGAAGTAAGAAAAACATAGGACTAGTAGTATGCGATTTGAGACGCAGTCCTGTCCAGTGGGAGTTGCTAGTAACAAGTGAGTGTGTTACGGTGCATCATGGGAGGGGTTTCTTCTTTTTTGGATCATACCAATCTCTCAGAACAATCAAGAAGGCCAAAGTATTCGAAATATAGTATGACTCTGACAGATCATTTATGCAAACGGATTCGTTTATATTTAGGGTTGGCCTACACCTAAATAGTTGTATGTTTTTATTTTTTATTTTAAAACGCTGATCAACCGCAAAAATGCAGGAGAAGAAAGTATAAACCCCTCCCCCCCAAAAATGTATTCTCTCAACCCGGCTTAAATCTGTCTCTTCTACTATCGGATTACTGCTGGGAGCACGTATTGAGCATTTACAGAACTATAAAACATCGATAAAACACCGAGTGAGTGACACAGATTAATTGTTTGACAGCTTTAGACCATTTCTAAATCAGGCATTGTTCAGAAATGTGCTTTGTATTTTAAAATGTTTAATACTATGCGCCACGTGGCTGTCTAACAAGTTTGAGTGCTTGTCAAACTTCCTTTAGTAGTTTAACTTTAAGCGCTGAACAAGAAACAGATCATGCTCAAAATATTCAATCTTTTCCTTTCACAATACTTTTTAGGTAGCTATCTGCTTGCGAAATCATATAGCTGAATTGCTGAAGCTCCCCTTATTTAATAACGTGAAGTGCAAAATAAGTTAACTATGCACCTTTAAGTAATGTTGGAGGTTTAAGCGTTTTTCGTTTGCAGGTGTATTATTTTCTACATCAGAGGCTTTCTAATTGGTGACTGTTTTTAATGTCAGTTTGCATATTTATTTATCCGTTTATGTAATGGCCATTGGTTGGATGATTGATTTACCTATTCAACAGCCAGTTAGGTGAGTGTTAACCAGAGGTGATGCTTGCACTCTTTGAGTGTAGCATGTATTATCTAGCGGGTTGCGAGCTCAAAAATGTATGTAGCATGCAACATTATGAGTTGGCAATCTAAAGCCAATTTTGCCTGTGATTTAAGTTATGCATTTTTGTGTAAATAGTCTTAACCAAACTATAGGTAATTTCTTGTTTATTTCAAATGTATTAAGGTAAATGTTAATGCACGTGTCTTTCACTGGCATGGCAAGGTGACGTTTTAGTTTTATATTAAAAAATAAGTATTCTAGTCACCGACTGGTTGTTGGATGTATATTAATATATAGCCCACAATAATGAAACGCTTAATGAAAAGATGCCTGCTAAGCGGGTATTATCCACAGTGACACATTGTTATTTTACTACTCCTATGACTTCTGTTGTAGTAAATGTCTTAATTTGCCTAATAAACCTTGAACGTTCTCTATACTTACATGACTGTGACAAACAGTTAAGGTTTGATAGTTGTTTTCATTCTTTGGCCTGCTGCACATTGAGGCGTTCAACATCAACTAACAAGCCTAATGTGGGACAGATCAAAGCTCTTGCTTAATTCTGTTTGTTGTGAATTGCAGGTAATGGGCAATCTAGATGTGAAACAAGCGGGGATAGCGGGCAGTACTTTGGACAGATTATGTTTGCGCCCTTATTTGTCAGTTTAATTGTTAATTATTTGCTTCACCGACCTTTTATCTAGACCCCCCCACCCTCAATTATGTTAGTTGGAAATAATAAATGAAGAAAACAATTGACATTCCAGGAGTTTTTTTTGTTCATGTCCCAGGCTGCTTGCATCTTTAGTCCAGGCTTTCTGTTCGCTAGCACAGATGAAGCATCCAGATAGCCTGGCTATGTGCAATCTACGACCACATTGTCCCCACTGTTTGGCATACGACATGTAAAGTTGCCCTATGTGTTCATCCTCCCGCATTCCTGTAACAAACAAGTTCTCTGTGATGCTAACCTCACATGGAACTCATCTCCATAGCTTCTACCTGCTGCTTCACTTCACTCTGTCCTCTTTCTGTCAATACCTGATAATGCAAGATGGAACACAGAAGAGAACCTTACATTAACCAACCGGATCAAGCCCGGCTGCACCAGCGCCGCGGAGGGAGCCATCAACATGCCGTCCCCATCGTGGGCTTTAGGTCAGGGAACGGCCCCACCGTTGACAGGGGCAACCTGAACGGGGACGACCTCCACTTCGGGATGAGGAGGAGGAGGACGCGCTCTTCCCAGTCGGAGGAGGAGATGCTCATGGGGTCATTGGAAGCCGCTGGGGCCTTTGGTTCCTACGGGTCTCCCGTTGCTCAGGGGGAGCCGCAGACGTGGTACACCCGCAGCAGTGCCCACGAGCAGGCGGAGAGTGCCCCCCAGCGCAGGATGGCCAGCACTGGGAACGCCAACCTGTCATCTTCCCCCAGGAACCCAGGCAACCAGGGGACCCCAGGCAACCAGAGGACCCCAGGCCACCAGGAGAGCCCGGGCAACCAAGGGAACCAGAGCTTTAAAGGATCCCGCACCCTGACCTTCCACTCCAAGCGGCCCAACGGCCAGCATCAGAAGTCGGATGACGAGTATGGTTCGTCTCCCGGGACCCCCCGACACCAGTCCAGCAAGGGCCGCGTCCGGTCTACCTCTGAGAACGAGCCCTACGGGATGAGTCCCAAAGGCAGGGGTGCTCCTCGCCGAAGGAGGGGCAACTCTGAGACGGAGGGCAGGCCCCAAAGGGACAAGTATGCCGCTTCTCCTTTAGGAATGGGAGAGACCTGTTTGTTTTTTGCATTTTAGATGTTTTTGGAAATACATGTTTTTGTTTTGTTTCTGTCTGGCTTGAGTTTGTACTTTTGAGACTTTGCATTCTGTTTTTATTATTGATATATGTATTTTTTTTTGTCTTGTCTGCATTTCTGTTTGCACTCCTTTTCCTTTGTGCTAACTATTGTCTGTGTTTGATTGTAGCTGTGCTTCAGAAGGTTTTATCAGTGATAAACGATATCGATGCTCAATTTTCTACAGTGCATTTGCAGTAGGTTGCTAATGTAAGATATAGGTGTGCCCGCTATACGAAACATTGCACCTCCCTCTTTTTGGCCTGGATAGCTTTAAGCCCCCAGGGGGCTAGGGCAATGCATGCTATTGTTCTCCATAATCCATAGTCTGCAGACGGAGCAATTCTGGAGCATTCAATGAATAATGCCTACATGCCTATCTACTGACACGATCACTTACAAGTAGGAACGTAATGCACATACGTAGTCAATAGATTGTAGCTGATGGTAAATTCCTGATTGGTCAGTCTTTGGTAGTGCCATTTGGTAAGGTGTTTTATGAGTTTGTTCAATGCACTTGGTGTTTTTCGTTTGCATTATGGCTTAATTTATCTCTTCCCATGTGTCTCTGCATGGCGTTAAGTTAATAGGTCTGTGGTTTTACCAAATGTTCTAAATATATAGTGCAACAATAATCACTGCCTTGTGTATTTAAGGAATGCAATGGAACCATCTGAGTTTTTATGTTTTTCTGACGATGCCCCAGTCACTTATTTGCTTCTTTCTCTCTCGCTCTCAGTATCAACATGAGTGGACTACAGTGCCTTGCCCAGGAGAACATCTGGTTCGACAAGCCCCGATATGATGAGGCCGAGACGCGCTTCTACGAGGGTGCCAACGGCTCCTCCACATACCCCCAGGTACAGCTGCTCACAGTCAGACTGCCCCTCTGGTAAAAAAGCAGAAACAACCTGTAGGATCCTAACACGGCAGCATGACCCCCCTGTCCTTTAAATTTAGATTGAAACAAACCTCAGGATTTAATGTCATAGAGGAGAGAGAAAAAAATATCTTATGTGCTGTGTTAATGATGATTTTTGAACTCCTCAAAAGATCTCTTTGGTCTCCTGTGTGCCTGGTCTCAAGTTACGAAGTTAAGGGGGAGGTGGAGCTCCTCCACTGTGCCCTAAGCTATGTTTGGGTCTGCCATCTCGGATATCATCTATTCCCTCAAGCTTCTCATAATGGTTGGCGGCTGCATGGCTTCCATTGGTCCACGGCCAAAGAGGTGGCGTCTGTGACGTCGCCACTCTGTGCTCAAATGGAGCTCTGAGCAGCTGTGTGGCTGGCTGGCTGTGCGTGCCAGCTAAGCCACTCAAACTTAAAAGTGGCTCAGCTGAGCGAGCGTGAGTGTTGGCAGCTGTCCTGCGGGCTCACTGTTCAAATGGTCCCAGGCTAAAGGGAGCGGACCTTGGTCATGGGGGACTGCTTTGGGGTGCGATCAGCGCTCGTCAACATTGGGGTCATGTCGATGCAGTCTGGGCTACTCCTGCCAACATTAACATCCCAGCTCATCCGCAAAGCTGACACTGACATCATGCACTGTTTGTTTGCTGATACCAAGCTCCCAGAGTGTGTGTGTGTGTGCGCCCAGTTTTACATGGTAAAAATGGGCAGAAATGTGCATTGTATGCTTGCTGATTTGACTGAATATAAATAATATTGAAGTGTGCGTGTGTATATGTGTTTCCGCATCTGCCAGCTTATTTCTGTGTTTGACTTGCTCCTCTCTACCCCACCCCCGCTCCACCATTGCCCAGCCTTCCCCACCCTCACCCCCACACCTGCAGGAGAGAGAAGCTAGTGCCATCCTGCAGGAAATTGCTAAAGCCCGCCAGAATATCCAGCAGTCCCTAGACGGAGTGAGTACCGGGCCCCTAAGCTGTCCGAGCACAAGACACCGCCCTTGTTGTGCAGGTCCTGTACTCTGTAGTAAAGTCCCTCCATCAGCCTTAGACTTGGGGCAGTAACGAGTCAGACCTAAAACCAGGCTTGTCATGAGTGGCCTTACTGACGTCTAATGCAGGCCATAGTCCCAATGTCGGTGATGTGCACTCTCTCCATGCGTTTGTCTCTAGAAATCCCAGCCTGCTGTCTGTAAATGCTTTTGGTCCTCCTCCTCCTCCTCCTCCTTATCATTTCCATCCAACTTGTGTGCGCGTGATGTTGTTTTTTTAATCAAGTGTATTCACCTGCCAGCATTTCAATTTGCACTTAGTCAAGCTAAACCTTGTAACAAGCATGATGTTTTATTGGAACATCCAGGTCTATAGCTCCAGAATGTTGGTGGTCTTTTAATGAAGCAAACCTTGGTCCTTTGATGAATCAAAACAAAAGATTGTTACCAAAAATAGCCCAGCCACTGAAAGAACATAGGCAGTTGGTCCAGTACATTCATTCTCCTTTGATTGTTCTGTCTTTTCTACTACTTCTCTTTGTTGTCCTCATAAACCTGTCTAACGTGTCAAATCCTTCCACTTTCTTTCGCTGTACCACGACTTTCTCTTTTTTCCTCTCCCGTCCTCCATCCATCATCCTTCCTTTCCCTCTACACAATCCTTGTGGTAAACGAATGGACACAGGTCAAGACAGCCTTGCAAGGCAGGAACAACCGCCCCCCAAAGCGCCAGCACAGGAACGTAAGTCAGCCCAGCCACGTGTGATCCTGCCCCCACAGGGTGGGAGGTGCATGGCTGGGGCTGGAACCAGCTCTGCCTGGTGGGACGGAGCCTGGGGGATTTTTTGAGCCACGTTTATGGTATTTTGCCTGGAATGGAGTGTGTTGTGGTGTGATTTCACCAGCTCAAACATTTAGTGACGTCAAAGAAGTCTCAGTTGTTTGTGATGGACTGCATGTATGGACAGTGTCTTGTCATTGACTGAGCTGAGGTTGTCTCAGTGTGTTAGTTTTTCCTGATCAAGCACATGTTTTCTGTTGCATGGCTCCTTTTTTTAAAGCAGGCTTAGTTAAGAAATAATAGGTAAAGGGAAAACTATTTTCTCAACGTATTTTATGTCTTCAATGTAGCGTGTGAACCCATAAATCACATGACTTGACGTTTTTAATCAATTATTGCATGTCTGTGTGTGATTTATTCCTGACTATAAGCACTGCACGGTCATCCCTTGTGTATGGAGTTCTGCATCTACGTACCTTTCAGATTGGAGTGGTTTAAGACTTGCCCAGCAAGATCTTTTCACTGCTGCGTCATCGTCATCTATTTCTGACCCGTCCTTTGTTTGGTTTTTCAGTCCTCACATGCAAATGGAGACCATGACCTAGTGGCCCGCATGAAGAGCCTGGAGCTGGAGAACAACAGTCTGCACAAAGGTGTGTGTGTGTGTGTGTGTGTGTTTCATACTGCTGACTCTCTAGTCCACCCCACCTGTGCTAACACCAGTCCCGTTTCTCCAGTTGTACAGGACATGAGGGCGGTCATGATGAAGCTGGAGTCCCGAGTGGCCGTGCTGGAGAAACAGCCCAAAGGAACAGCAGCCCCCGTCCCCTGTGCCAAGGTCAGTCAGGAAGACCTGCCGCTACCGATGGATAAATAGCCCTGAATAGATAGTGGCTAGATTCTTCAGTGGAGATACACAAAATGGCGGGTCTCCCCCTACCTTCCACTTCATAAGACTAATAATAACAATGTTGTGAGTTTTAAAGGATCACCCAACTAGAGGGCTAAAGGCTAATCTATTAGTCTGTCTCTGCGATCTGTGGTCTGTCTCTGCAGTCTGCCGCCGTCCATCAGGTGAAGGTAGAGAACGACGACGATGACGACGACATTGACCTGTTCGGCAGCGACTCGGAGGACGACGCCGAGGCCGAGAGAATCAAGCAGGAGCGCGTGGCGGCCTACACGGCCAAGAAGTCCAAGAAACCCGCCCTCATCGCCAAGTCCTCCATCCTGCTGGACGTAAAGCCCGTAAGTGGCCCCACATAGGCCCACTGGTGGCCGGGGAGCAGCTCGCCTATTTAGCCTTGGGGGGATGTTTCACTACTCACGTCAGCTTCTTTGGTTGTTATTATGAATTAGATTAAATTAGATGATCTTTATTGTAGTTTTCAGGAGATTTGTTGCCACAATCTGTACAGAGCCTCAAAGAGATGACTGTCACACATGTATGCACACAGATTACACCATATATAACACCATACATAAACTACATGACACAATTACTGGGGGTTCTTGTTTAGCAGTGCTGTGGTAGAAGAAACAATGAGATTCACACGCTCTTCCGTGAACACCTTTCTCTTTTCCCTGGCTTTTCTCCTCCCTTCTACAATCCTACGCTGCCTTACTCTGCTGACATTACCCTGTTTTTATCCTGCACTCCCAAAAAAAAAAAACTACTTTTCTTTGTTTTGTCCGTTCTTTCCTCACGTCTTCTGTCCCTCTTCCTCAGTGGGATGACGAGACAGACATGGCCAAGCTGGAGGAGTGCGTGCGCTCGGTGCAGGCCGACGGTCTGCTCTGGGGCCAGTCCAAGCTAGTGCCGGTGGGCTACGGCATCAAGAAGCTGCAGATCAACTGCGTGGTGGAGGACGACAAAGTGGGCACGGACATGCTGGAGGAGGAGATCACCAAGTATGAGGACTACGTAAGTGGGACACACTACGCTGTCGTCATGTGCCCTCACTATACCTGGACTAACTGGTCACAGACCAATTGATCGACGGTCGCAACCTGTGTCTTTTTGATTTGGATCAGGATGTTTTCGTACGAATTAATTAAATAAACGTACAAAAGTATGGAACAGGGTGGTTGATAACGAAAACATTGTTTTCTTTCCTTTCAGGTTCAAAGTGTTGACGTTGCTGCTTTCAATAAGATCTGAGAACCCGTGCCACCCTCCCTCCTTCACTAAGCTGTTACTGCTGCTATTGGCTAGCATGGTTATGAATAAAATGAGCCTCAACAAACTAATGTCTCCCTTTTTATTTTGTGTGTGGGATAGACCCTGACATGTCAACATACGCAGGTTTATTGTAAAAAATGTACAGTCAAACGGTATTTAAAAAGAAGAGGGGTGGGAGAATCAATCTAGGGCTTTGCAGGAGTAGAGCTTCAAGGTGGATCCCAAGCCCACCCAGAATCCTGGGTAGAGTGGTTGAGTAAAGGCCGTCCTGACTCTGTGCAGGAGTCTCATGCCACCGGACACGCTGTAGAAGGACAGAGTCCCACCACTGAAGTCCAGGTACACTCCTACCCTGCTGGCACACGGCCCCGCCACAGACACGTAGTCCCTGTCGTGATGGAAGGAGCACGCCGAGGGCGAGCAGTCCAGGCTCCAGGACTTGGCGTTGTGCCCCAGCTTGCTGTCATTCTCCCCTCCCTGCCTCTTCATCCCCCTGTAGCAGATTCCAATGGAGACCCCTCTGGCGCCGTCCCAGCCCACCTCCCAGTAGCAGCGTCCAGCCATGCCCTCTCGGCACAACACCTGGGCCCAGCTGCTGAAGCGCTCTGGGTGGTCCGGGTAAAGCTGGGCTTCAGCCAGCGTGGTGGCCACCCGTCTGCCGTCGGTGAGGAACAGGTAATGATTGGCCGTGTTGGCTTCCAGCGTCAAATCATTGTAATCTGGAAAAGGAACGCATGTTATCCGAGTACTGCTTGAGAAACTACAAACTATGATTCGTTCAGTGGTAAAATACTGACATAGTAAAAAATCTGGTCTTGTCTTTGGCTCTGAGATGTAGGCTGTGTTGTTGTTCACTGTAAAAGCATAAAGGGAGTTTAATAACAGATCAAAGGAAGAGCTTAAAACCTTCCTGGTGATGATTTATTGCATTAACACCCACCTTTAGAGTTTTTTGTAGAGGTGTAATTTGTGGGTAAATGGATATTTTCCTTTGAACTTCTTTCTTCTTCGATTAGAGCCGAAAGAAAAAATTAAAGATGTTAAGGCATAATTTTATTTTTTTATTAAACTTGTGGGGAATCGTGTTATCTTACTTTGGTCAGACATCCTGGCAATTTCTCTTTCACAAACTGCATCTAGTCTGTCTTTCAGATCCACCAGGGCTCCTCTCACTGCTCTTTGCATGGTGTATTGATGGCCATCTATGGGTGGGAGGTCCAGCATTTTTGTGGGTAAATCAAATGATTTGCACCTCTGCCATGAAGCAGAAAAACACATTTGTTCAAATTACATACAGTATTCACAATGAAGTAAAAATGCCAAAGAAGAGGGAAATGGGATTTTATTTGTAGGTTTCAACATTGAAGAAGCTTATGCAAATGATTTCTCAACCTCAACTTTTAAATTGCAATGACAGCCACAGTACAGCACACCATCGACTATTTAAATTCCATTAGTTAGATTCAGATTTATTTCATTTTGCTGTTGGTTATACAAGAAAAACTCAATGCAGCTCTACTTTAATTTGATAGAAGTAAATAACGTATCACCGCTGATCAAACGTTACACATTGGTCAACCTACCTGGAGAAAAAGAATGTGGTCCTCAATGATGGAGAGCCTCTCAAGCTCAGCGTCTCTCCTCCTCAGTTCATCCATGTCCTTCTCTAGCCGCTTCAGCAGCTCCTCCGCCTGGCTGACTGCAGTCTTCTCATGGGCTTCGATTACTTCTCTCACTTCAAACCGCTGTTTCTCCACGGAGCGTGCCAACTTGGAAAATATTCTATCGATGTCGTCTATCGCAACATCTGCTGAGTGCTGTTCAAATAGAAGATACGTTTGCACATAGTTCTTGATTAATATAATAATTCAGTTTAAATACTTCAAATGTGTAAGTTTCACATGTTGCTCGAGGATTTTAAAACTGATTTGAGTGTGAATATATGTGATCCTAGCTCACCTTAATGTATCGCACCAAATTTTTAAGCTCCTCCTCTGTATCCTTCATTTTCTCCATAGACCTCAGAATAGTCTCCTCCAGATTTTTCTGCAGACAAAAATATGCACAGAGCAAAATATGGGTTAGAATGGAATTAGCATTATGTCCAAATGATGTCATCAATTCAGTAGCCTAGGTGTACCTGTTGCGCTGCCCTCTCCTCTACCACTGAGAGTGTGTCATGGCCCGAGTGTCTGTCCTTGGCACACTGGGAACAGACAAACTGCTTGTCTGTACGACAAAAAACCCTCAGAACTTTCTCATGGTAAGGACAAATTTTGTCCCTAAGTTGTCCCAAAGCCGTTATCAATTTATGTGCCTTCCCATGAAAACGCTCCTCATGGACCCTTAGGTGAGTTTTACAGTAAGAATCCACACACACAAGGCACGACTTCACAGCCCGTTTCCTATTACCAGTGCAAACACTACATTTCACAAAATTTTCTGCTCGGGCGAATTGTTGAGGACGCGCAGGTCGAACCGACGTCCCATGTAACTTCTCGACCACCTCAGCCAGAAGCGTGTTCCTACTCAGAGCTGGTCTGGGTTTAAAGGTCAGTCTGCACTGTGGGCAGCTGTAGACTCCTTCGTTGTTGTTCCTGCTCCAATAGTCCTCGATACAATACAAACAATAGCTGTGTCCACAAGGAATAGTCACCGGATCTCTCAGTATGTCGAGACACACTGGGCAACTGAACTGGTCCTGTTCTACAGAAATAGTAGTTATGGATGCCATTTTAACAACCCAAACAAGGAACTTAGAGGAACTAAACAAAGAACAACATGGGCGTGTATCACAGGTGAATGAGTATGTGGTTGACTGACTCTCCACTCAGGTTTCACTTGACAACTCTAATGGCCTCCAATCAGAAAGAAGCAACCAGGAAGTAGTATTTGGTAAACGAATAGATCGTGGTCTAAACAGCTTGAAACATGAATCAAATATCCAAATCCTCGACAGTTTTTGTACAGCTAAAATTAAACAGTGGCAGTAGCACTCATATTTAGCTAATTTCGAAGATACGTAGTGTAGAATTAAAATGTGTTTAGTCGGCTTGTTACACCATTTTCTTAAATGGTAATCCTGTCGCCCAGAGGGTGTATATTTATTAGGTCCGACTCCAGTCAAAAGTAAAACACTCAAAGGTAGATACACTATTTACACTCTGTGATGTAGGCCTACAGATCATGTGGTAAAATAAAAATCAAGACAAGGAAAGGAAAAAGGCTTATTTTAACCGCCGATAATGCAGTACCTCCTAGAACCGCCAAGAGGTCATTTTACCGTCGCACTACTACAGTCTTTAGCCTATTGCAATTTAGAAATCAGTTAGTGGACTTTTTCCAAATTGGAAGTAAAAATTAAAAATTCATAATTAAATAACATGTTATCTTTTCAATTTCACAAATTTTGCCACATTAGGCTTTATTTTATTTTAGGTGGAAAATTGCAAATGCACGTTTAATCATTTAAAGTTAATCAACTTTGAGCTAGGAAATACATATAAATGGCATGTGTCATACCTCAATAGTAGCCTAATAGTAATAATGAAATAATTTAAGAAGACATGAGACTGATAATCTGCACAGAATTTGGTGATATGGGCCTAGGCTAATAAGCGAAAATCCAATATACTTCTCCACGTTTTAACGCACACAGCCTATTAGCAATAAGCACAAACACTGCAGACTGACCGTGCACTGACCACACACAAGTCGTCTGCACTTGGCGCACGATTTCAGCGTTTTGTTTTTATTGCATTGACCTTTCACGACACACTACCTTCTCTTCTGAGGCTGCTCTGTTGCAAGGGGTAATTGTACAGTCTGGGTTGCTTTTTTTGT
>JAPMUY010006735.1:0-92500 GCA_026901105.3 Galaxias olidus
ATGCTGTGGAATAAACGGATCCTTTCGTTTTGACATGGAACAGTGTGATTGGCGCGTGAGTGCTTTGTGTGATTGGCGGTGGGCGCACTGAGCGCACTATGACCCCGTTGGCGGCTCACTCACTCAGAGCTATCTCTGCCTGAACTGTAGCAAGAGGCTTCGTGCCCCTTTTGAAGCAGGAGCGGGGAATGAGATGTTAGGACCGGCGGGGGCTCCGCACATGGCAGTGTGCGTTTCACCTCTTTCTTTGCCAGGTGGCAGTAAGGAGTTGGAATGTAGCCCCTTCGAAGCGCCGAACATCCACCACTTTCCTCACATTTCTCAGGAGAAAAAGATATAAGCGTATTACCACGCTGCGTCTGTATCTAGGGGCAATATATGGGAATCTGATTTGAAATTGAAATGGCCTATTTGAATAGAGCACAGCGAGGGGAGGCGAGAGCCAACAATAACCCCGACGCTTTTGGAAATCCATATCTGCGGAGCCATGGCACAGATCTATTGTGCTGTGCAGCATACCAAAGGCGTGTGTATGTGTGTACGTATGCGGCCTCTCTCTCTCTCGGAAAACATCAAAGTGAAGCAAAGGCAACTGCAGGACAGATAAGAGGGAACTTCCATTAAGTCGCTTTGCCTCACAGGGATAAACAGTCCTCTGCCTTGCTCGTCTTAAAACTACTTCCAGGACACGTCTCTCTTCACCAATGGAGTTCTCTCTCACAATGGCCTTTACTGAGTCGCTGACATTTCTGTTGCCAACCTTTTTTTCTTCTGTTTCATATACACTTGTCCTTTCGTCTTTATTACGCCCGCTGTTGGCGCGGGGAGACTCTTTGGAGGATATCACATATGAGTGAGAGGACGTGCAAGCATCTGATGGCTTAGATCAAACCGCCATCAACACACAAGATGGGCTCCATACTCGCTGTTTGGCTGTACTGCTCTCCGGATCAGGTCCCGGATGTTAAGAGGCTCGCAGTGTTCCACTGCCAAGTTGTGGAGACCTTCCACTGCCAGGCTCATGTGCTAATTATAGAACCAAGATAACAGATAGATGTGTAGATATTAGTGAATCAGAATATAGACTGTACTTCACAGTATAGCAGACTGTCCAATTTCAAAGTGTCAAGCGGAACGTATGGGATAATATGTCAAATACTTTCCAGCCTTGGATGTACACAGCAAAACCACAACAAGATATATGCCCTGCAAGACTGATTAGTCTATTTTCTAATTGAGTATGCCAGACTAACGCAAGATTTCAACGAGACCCTACTTGCAAGCTCTGCATAATGGCGTGCGTTGAAGCCATAGTGAATCAATGAAGTCTCCCCGGATTTCAGTGAACCACACACTTCATATGACTGAACCACTATGCAATGTAAACTGTGTAGACCTTGGGCCAGTGATAACATATATACACACACACACACACACACACACACACACACACACACACACACACACACACACTTGTGCGCGCACACACACACACACACACACACACACGCATATGCATGACTGCAGACAATATGCATCATCCACAAATACGCTAGCTGGCTCTCTCCATCTGTCTCGCGCTCTCTTTCCCTGCCTGCGTGCACATGCACGCATAAGCACCCAACACTAACGTGTGACTGACTGACGGCACCCGCCACAGCACCCTCTGTTCATTTTCCACTTGGTTTCAATCGGAGCGTCCCAAAGAACAGGTGCTGAAGAATGAAACCGCGCTTCTATTTGTTTGTCGGCTACCTTGGACGGTTTGAACGGCCCAGTATGTCATCCGGCTCCTTGGTGCAGGCCCGACAAGTCAAATGGAAAGGGACCGTGTCTGGCGTTACGTATCTCACCATGACCCTGATGGGCTCGGGGAGGAATGGCCACGCCGTCCTCTCTTTCTCCTTCACCTTTTGAGGGAAATGGGTGTCTTTTAATCCAGAGCTATAACATCATTAAGGCTTTTGGGGTGGTTTTATCCCTGCTTTATGAATGAACCTGCCTCGGGTGTCGCGCGGGGGAGGGCTATGGCTTTGGTAGATCGGCGCAGTGCCCTCTCCCCTTCCCGGCTACTTGTCTGACTTTAGTCTGCCTGTGCCAACAACTAGAAGCAACGGCGGAAGCCACAAGATCACGGGTCTTCCTGTCCGAACGCTGTCATCCTGTCTTTCTTTCCTCTCTACACTCATCTCTCCCGGTCAGCGGTGGCGTTGCTTGTGCCTTCTCTCCTCCAGAGTCATGATGGGGGGTTTAGTAAGATGTTATATCATTGTTGTCAGATAGCATTGGGTGGAGTGACATGTTCATTTACGATATATAAAGGGTTCCCATGGGAGATTTGACCCCGGCAGCGTAAACTACAGCATGAACACATTAATGAACTGAGAATAATGCAATGACTCATCAGCCAGAGCTAGCCTAAAAAGGGAGAACATGGGCATGTTAGTCTCAGTATCCTACGGATGTATCGAGATCAAGAAGGGCCTGTCTCCTACTTAGGACAGAGCGGCGTGTCAAGGCAGGTTTCTTAGTAAGTCCTGTGTTACTGTAATCACTGCTATCTACCATTGCCTTTCTAACGACACAGCAGTGCATAGATTGCAGCCGTTGCTGTTATTCTTCATTGTAGCGTCCTGCTATTTCCAGCTCTGTGTCTATTGCAGGTGTAAAGACATCAGTTATTGACAGCTTCCTGGGGTCTGGCCACAGGGGCCGGTGAGGCCACACCAGCCATGGACGTTTCAACCCCGATGCAGAGTTCAACACTGATCTAGCTAAGCCTGAACACAAGAGAAAGGCAGTTACCAGGCACTATTAAAAAGAGGAGTATTAAAAGTTGGGAATGACATCTTTGTTTTCTCTTGTAATCAAGGGTAGCCCTGCTCTGACTTTATTTATTTATTTTTTGGTCAAAAGCTTTTCTATACAAAACCTTTTGGTCCGCTGCCATGTTGCGAACAAAGTTAATTAAAACCACTATTGACATTTTGGTTACGGAAGTTGGGGTAACATTATCTTAATGAGTTTCCCTCTGAGCCATCGTGCTTCCCTGACTCTGGTGGCCCGCCATGTTTACGCTCCCTTGAAGGGTCACATGACGTTGCGGGCCCTTTGTCTGAGCGAGCCTCGGCATGCTCCTTTGTTTCCACAGTCGGGTGTTCATAGTGGCTCATAGTGCCTGGTGGCACAGTCAATAATCATATTTCTAAGTCACGCACAATACAGCGGGATGATGAGATGCAACATGATTTGATAAAGCCATGACTGGGGAGGGGGGGTATCGTGGAATATCTCTAAGTAAATTAATTGTATTTACCTCAGCGAAGTAAGACGCACAAAGAAGAGAAGATTGAATGCGGTGCTAGGATTTCTTAGGCACTACGTTGTTATCGTCAGTATATCTTATATCACAAAAATAGTGAACCTATTGTAGGTATGTTTTGTCTGTGCTAAAGATTGAGCATTGTGGTAACTTCAGTTATTTTTTTAAACGTAAGTTGCTTTTTTTTCATACGTTCTCATTTTACCAAGGTTCTGACCTGCTGTGCAGTGCTCACCCATTGTGTGTAGTTTAGTTGAAGCCATTTGCCTGCACTATTACAGCATGTTAGCCAGATAGCACTCCACAGGACAATATCAATGCTAAATACATTCCACATTGAACTATCCCATGTCTCTCTTTAGAATCTGGAGTTGAACCAGGTCAATATCCACCCAAAAAGTATAACAGGCAGAGTTGATAAGAGTATCTGTGATCTAAATAGCCATAGCTTTTTCCCCCAGTTCATAGCACTCTTTGTCTCTCTTTAAGTGTGAATTCTTCAGTCTGTGATTAATCACAGCATGCTCCGAGGCACTAGGCACCAGCTAAGGTGAATGATAAATCGGCCATGACACGCCAGTTGTACACTTAACCAATGATAATGTCCTCCCTTTCCGAGAGGAGCCTCTTCCCAAAGGGCCATAATGCGAGTTGCTTATAAGACTGAAGCTGAGGAGCTGTAGCGGTCCTTACTGAGGAGCTGTAGCGGCTAAAAGACAGATAGACACTCTGCCGAATTTCCCCTCCCACGTTGACAACACTACCCCTCCTTACACTCTGCATCTCTCCCATTGACTTGTCGCCATAAACGGTCTCCATCCAACAAAAGACCCTTCATTTTGGTAAACACCCACATTATATATACTATTGGTATCCTTCCGGCCTGAGGTTGTTTTCCCGGTGTTCCAGACAGAGGTGTTTCGGTCCGACTGTGTGCTGAACGCTGTTATCTGAGCTCCCCGAATGCAGAGACTCACACTGGGCCTACTTGGTAGTCTGCTGGCCTGGACAAGAGCCACCTCTGCATTATTGGGGAGGCGTCTCAGACTATGTATTCTGAAGACCACATCCACGTCTCTCCATGTTAATACCGCAGATTTCATTCCATGTGAAGGTTCCCTAAAAAGCTAATATTGAAGAAAAATAAACCATTTAGTGTTTGTTGTTGTTTTTGGTAGATGTATTTTGTGTACATTATAATGTTGTTATGATAATGAAGTTAAGTTCATCAACATGTTATAGTGGAACTGCTTTTTCAACAAGGAATGCGCTTTTGTTTACTGGGAGTTCAAAAGCAGATGTGGAAACAATGAATCTGACAAAAGAAGCCGAATGTGTAATTTATTCTATTCACAATGGTTTACCTCACCAAATTTGACTTTAATTATAGCATATACCTTACTGTAATCCACTTTGAATGAGTAGTACGGTACTAAATCCGAGCGTCAACCATACATTTTGGAGGCATGCCCCCCACTCTGACCAGCCCCACTGGAGACAACGACCTTGTTGAGTTGAGTCACATCACGGAACAAAGAGACTTAATTTCCAATGTAATTTTTTTCCTGTGATTGAATCAATTGTGCGTGATAATTGTATCTGAGTGGGAGTATATTAAGCCCAAGCTTTCCAATTAGCAACCAGCGGCGAAATGGATGCAGGCAGAAAATGTGTGAAATGGAGTAGAGGTATTTGACTTGCAGATGCAACGAAGCACAAAGTTTCTCCTCCGGTCCACCAATGAATATCTAACAGTTGCAAGGCTAAAACATTATCCCCACCTAGAGGGAGAACATTTATAGGATTTGACAACATGTGTGACAAGTTCGTGACCACAGAATGTCAAGCTGTCAAAGGAGGGACAGTTAATGGAATGCAAGCAATAAGAAGTTGAACGTGATCTTGTCATGTCAAAAGTGAAATGCATATCTCTGAGTCAAGGTCAATTATCTTTTCAGTCACCGGAAGAATCAGACGAGGCAAAAGAGATGGGAACAAGACAGGAAGCTAGGTAGGGAAATAGGAAAGAATAAAAACAGACAATAAATCTAGACAAAGACGGGGGAGTCAGAGAACACTCACAGGCTGGGAGGTAGAGAGATAAGAGCTAGCTAGCCCTAAAACACAAAGACAAACAAGGATTATTTACTAAAGAAAATATATTTTTTCTGATACAAAACTTTAAACAATGGGGGGGGGGGTTGTTATTTGCTTCACTGTGGATGGAGAAGCTATGGCTCAGCCCAAAGTGTCATGAGATGGACTAGCCTTGAGGAGAAAGGACATTGTACAATGAGTTTGAAGCTTTGACAAGATGACGATTCCGTCACTGAAATTGCACTGTAAATCAAAAGCTAGAACTGTTGAAGTGACGTCATTTCATTCAGGATTAATTTTCAAAGGAGTTGTCCATTAAGAAACCTGAATATCACTTTGTCCTTGAATCCATTAATTTATCAGCTGCATCATCATTATCTTGAATTTAATGTCCAGGCGGTCTATTGGACGTGTCATTGTAATGTTAAAGGTGAGCTATCTTGACAGGCAACTACTCCATTTAGTGTTCCTGTCAGCCCCCACGCTGTAGAGATCTAAGAGCTTTTCAAATACTAGCACCTTTTTCCCATAAAAGATAGAACAAAGGCATCATTTAAAGTGACAGGATAATAACCAAATGCGTTGTCAATCGACTTCTATGCAATGTCGATGACGCTTACAACGCACAGCCTTGGACCCACAGGCACCATTACATTACTTTAAGAAACAAAACAGTATTTTTAACAGCTTTTTTTGAGGCGCTCTCAACCTAATACAGAGATTCTGAAGCCTGCCAACATTAAAGCGCTCCCTCTATGAAGCGATCACGTCAATGTGTGATCACCACTCTCCCCAACTTGCAAAGCATTGGGAAAGTCAGACAAGCTGTAACTCTCCCTATCTTTCTGTACTCTCTCTCTTTTCTTTAAATAGCAAGCTCAATTGTCGTCCAGGCTAGGAGTGGTATCATACAGCAGGGATTCTCACAATGCTGATCCAAAGATGACGAATGCCACATAGAGATTTAGGAGAGCACGCTGTGTCTCGCCAAGCACTGACAGGGGAAATAAAAACATATATATATTCTCTCTCTCTCTCTCTCTTTCTCTCTCTCTCTGGGTTGCCTACTGTATATCAGCTGTGCTTAAACTTGGTATCTTTGTTGTCAGCCAAGCTCAGCCCTCATAAAACAGTAAGTGGCAAGGGTGTCAAAGTAGTACCCTTTCCCCACATGGCACAAGGTGAAATTAATGGCCGTTGGCCTAGTATCAATACTTTCTAAACCACATTTTCACTGATGTAAAAGTAAAATAACATATAGGCTACTACAACTGAGATTTAATACCACTTTTAAACAATCACAAATATTCAGGCAACGAATGTCTCAACGATGTTGCCTAGCAACGATATGTACCCTTAAGTTAACTAATGGCTGCTCACATTTCTTTGCCATGTTTTTGAAAGATAGTTGGAAAGTTGAGTGCAAACTTTCTCAAACATAGTAGAACGCTATTCGATTCTCTCGCCACAGACATAGTATTAAACCAAGGTAACGAGTGGCCATTTGTAATTGTTATTAAGTGACTGCTCGATTTTGTTTGAGTTGAGTTTTTAATACCTGCTAAGGCCTTATTTTTTATTATTTAAAGACCATGTGCAGTGTCGAAGCGGCCTGCCTGCTGTCCTGCTGGATAACACGGGCCCACGCTAGGCTATAGACTGAATATGAGCTTGACATGCCAGTCACAGACAGAGCTGGGGGTGGGGGTTCTGCGCGTTCCCAGCTGGAGATTGCAGACTTGATTATGTATTGATTTTTCTGAGGGATTCCTATTATTGTTATCTGTAACAAATGTGTGCAGTTCATTTTTTGGTAGTTCATGATGGTTTACTAAGTCTCCTTTACTGAATTATGTTCAAACTCTCTGGACATACTAGAAACTAATCATTGCGCCACTATGGAGAATTGCTTTTAAGCCACTGCGTCAAATTGCCTCAAAGTAAAGTAAAAGCAAGTGACCGAAATTGTTGTTATTGTATATAAATGTGGGGGGAAATGTACTACTTCTTGTTACGTGTAAAGGTATTTAATAGATGCTCTATCAATACTCCTAGATTATTAATTAATTCATACATTTATATTAGAATCGATCAACTTGATTAACAGTCAAATTAAATAATTAGCGGGGGCACCACCGACAGAATTGAGCTTACAGCAAGGCTCCATGGGAAACCATAGGTCTAAATGTTATCTTTAACTTATAAGCAAATTTTTAAATCAAGCGTTTCAATCTCAATTCTAAAGTGTAGAAAATTCTCAATTGTGTGAAAAGATGATCATGCAGAACAAAAAATGACAAATAATTTAAGTTGAGTAATCAGAAGATGACATTAAAGTTTGAACTTTTGGATTCAGGCTGGAAAGGGTTAATGGCATCCTCTGATTACTCAACTTAGTTGGAAGAAAGCCAAGATAAACTGACCTTCAAAGGCTTAGATCCAAAACATCATAATTCCTGCTGCTGCATTATAGGCTACATAGGAGCCATGATGCTCTTGAATGTGTATGGTTTATGCTCAGGGACACGTTTTTAATTGGTGTCTGTCACCCGAGAGTGACCATGTGCAATATGGGTGGGCTTAAAGAGGACCCATAGAATGGCGGTGAGTTTTGTATGATGGGGTGATTAAATGTGTATTCACTGTGAGTGTTGGCCTTTTACCTAATGCCTCCTGTTCACACATCAGTGATAGCCACATTCTGGGCATAGACGGAGAACTCTGTATTCAGATCACAGCAATCTAGCCAACAGACAGCTCTCTCACTCTATTCTTCTGTCTCCTATTTTTGTGTTCATCGATTCCACTCTCTTCCGCTCTCTCTTGTATTACTATCTGACTGTATGCCACTGTTGTTCTTCATTCTTTATCTCCTTAATTTGGTCTGTCTGTCTGTCTTTCTGTCTGTCTGTCTGTCTGTCTGTCTCTCTTTGAATCTGCGTTTGTGTGCACGTCTTTCTGTCTCTCTTTCTCTCTCCCTCGGTCTCTTGGACTGAGGCATGTTACCATGACAACCAGTCTGTCCCCTACCCTTCAAAACAATTAGAATTCAACACTGTTGCTACTGCCGACGCTAACCACATCACATTGCGGCTGCTCGCCCTTGGATTGGAGGGCTACAACAGATTGCTGGTGCTTGCATGTTCACAGGGGATCCACTGGGCTCGTCACACTGCCTCTGAGATGAGATGCTACGCGGTAAAGAAAACATGCAAAAACCCCCCTCCATCTGTGCAAATGTATCTTTATCAAGACCTAATCTGTTGCCTAAATGTTTGTTTTGCAGATATATTGGCTTCTGAGGTACACTGCCAGATAGAGTAAGGCCATTAACAAACCCCCTGGCCCCCTGCCCAATCTAATCCACTGTAATGAGAACGTTTCTGTCCTTACAGGCATGATTTCAGGCCCCACTGTTGAGGGATCGATGCCTGGAGCTCTCTCCAAGAGCCACTCCCACAAAAAGCCCAACTCCTGGATTGATCACTTTTTCTAATTACACCTCAGCCCCACCTTTTCTCTGATAACTTAATTATCTCCCTTCCCACAACACTTACCAACGCCATAGTTGGAGACAGAAAGTGTGTTTATTAATGGTGGCGCATTTATGAATTCAACCCCTTCATCCTTTGTCGCAGGATCATCCCATTTAGTCAGGAAATAAAATTCAATCAGGGCTTTTGTTTGTTAATCTTTCTTATTTATCTATGGATTTATTTTTGTTGTTTAGCCCTCCTTAATAAATCCTGTTTGCCCTTGGTTCTGAACACAGATCCTAACTGGAAAAAAAAGCCCGTAAAAGTCAAGTCAACCTTTAACCAGTCAGTCAGTCGGGAGGGCAGTGAGGGACAAGGAATCCTGGCGTATATGGGCGGCCATTAGCGCTGCATGCTAGACTGAGAGCTCTGATAGGATGTGCTCCCGGGGAGACCGGGAACCCAGAGCCCAGCCTCCCATCTGCCTTTGAGATCTGTTCTGCTGCGTCGCGCCCATTGTTTTCAATTGAGTTAGCAATTCAAAGTAGATTCAATCAATTAAAGCTACGTCGCAGTGCGTCGCCAGTAGAATGGAAATATTACATTATTTGCCTAAGTATTTTGGCAACAATAAGCCCCCACAGAGTGAGCCGATTTGCCTGGTGCAGAAGATGAATGCCCAAAAAAGCATTGTAATTGGCTAATCAAGCCTCTACAAATGGCAAAATTGTTCTTTTAGACACTAAGTCCTGAATTCTTGATTTGCCCTCGGAAATCAAATATAAAGAACACAGATAAAACCCATTAGCCGCTTTATTGAGCATTTTATTCCACATATTACTTTGGCTTTTTACATTGCTTTTTGGGTTACACCAATCGAAAAAGTTTGGGTTTTATTCATTATCAATTCAAGGCTAAACACGTCCTGAATAGATACGTTCTCTCCTGATAAGATTTGACAAAAACACAAAACTAAAGAATCACATTCAAATGAAACTGAATGAGCAATCGGATGGCGTTAAGTCTGCTTTAAACTCATGCTAATCTCTTGTGTCAGAAGAGAGAGAGAGACAGTGAACACCCTTTGCTCTTGAACACTATCCTTTGAAAAAGGCTGAGCCCATAAAAACAGCTCACAGCCGATCCCACTCTCAATCACTCACCACACCACCCCTTTCTAAAACATGCTGCCACGTTTCTCTGGACACACTGTAGGTGTTCAAGTGGGGTGAGCGGGGGGTGCTAAGCTAAGGGGTTTTGTACTATCAGAGATCCCACTGGCTGAAGACACTAGCACAGCGAGGGAAGCAGGAGCTATCATGGATTGCATGGATTATTGGATGAGACACTTGGCACATCGCTCTCACGATAACTCCATACACACCTCGATGCTGAGTCATCAATCTTGACACTACAGGAGGAGAAGAAGGAAAAAACGCACGAGCAAGCAAGTGTTCCCTTCAGCTCCGGCCAATAGAGTTGAGTAAACAAAACAAACGGTCGAGGTGCTGCACACTCAAAAATAGTAAAAGGTCTGGACAGCAGTGTGGCCAGCCAAATACGAAGACGAGGAGGAGTACACAGGGGTGTTACATTCCACCAACTAAGACGTTCCCATAAGTTGAGCTCAGCACTGTACTGGTCTGCTCGGATGGATTGATGTTCAAACTTTTTTTTGTTTTCTTTTTTTTTTGTTGCAGGAATGGGAAGGGGGCTATGCGAGGATAAATAATGTCACTGACTGCTATATCTGTTCACCAATTTAATAAATGAAGCAGAATTCTACATTTCCACATCAAACGGTTTGCACTTTTCATAGGAATCAGGGCAAATCACCCATTCCGCTCATCTGGAGCATGACATCCATAACTAAAATGCTCGGTGGGTGGACAAATAGGAAGATGTAGGAAAGTTGGAATGCACCTCATGAGTTGAAGTGCATATGAACACAACGCAGCACAGCCATCATCAGCGTCATTACGAGACGCTTCCCACCCAGCACGTCACAGATGTCACAACAACAACCACCGTCGGGCTCTGATTTGAGCCCTGTCAGTGCGGAACACGAAGTCTGTGAGAGCAGACCAAAGCCAACGTTCAATTATGTGTCGACATCTTCCTTCATTCTTCATCCGGCCCAGTGCATTTTGTGCACGGAGCATGATTGAGCTGCGTTAAACTGGAATCGGGGCCTTCAACTAGGTGAAGTGGCAAGCCATTGCTATCCACATGCTAAAGACGCAATTTAGTCTGTCTCGTTCAGTTGCTTGAAAGCCATCACATTCACCCACCAGGAGCTTATTAATTGCTCAATGACTGTAAATCTAACATAGAAACAAATAAATGAGTCAATCGTTTATCTTCTCTTTGCGGTGAGAAGGCGGGGGAGAACATAAATAGTATTTTTAATTATTTCAAAATGTATCCCGACAGATCAATTATTTACCTCTTTAGTAATGCCTACTGCATGTGGAGAAGGGAAAAAGTGAAACTTTGCTCTTCCCAAACACAACAAGCTAAGAAGTGCAGTGTTCATTTTTTAAAAATGGGAGTTCCAATACACAATATATACAATAATCCAGCAAGTGGTGTTTGTCTAAAATAACAGTGGCTGAAAAAACAAAGAGTCTGAAACAAACAAACCCAAGCCCAACATGACGAAGGTTGCGGTAGCAGTTGACCCCAGTAACCTACAGTGGGGCTCCCCTCCCCTCTCTCTTTTGTAGCCTATCTCCTTGGCCAGCTGAGTGGGCCCGGGTTTAGCTGAGCCAGGCCCTCTGCTTGCCCCCTGGGAGCCTGGGAGAGAGCGTGTGTGTACCACTCCAAAGCAGGCTAATCTTTCTCCCTTCACTCTGCTCTGCTGCTGGATGCAGGGACAAAGTGGGGGCTTGACTGATCTGTGGCTCACACTGCACACGGCATTCTCCAAGTAGTGTAAAATAACACGAGCACACACACACAGTCTCCACAATCACTTACCTACATTCAAGATACCTTTGGGAGGCCTGCATTGCATTATTCTATTTGAAAAAGCATTGAGATGCACCTGGAAATATGGACTAATTAAGCTCCTCTTGGCTGACTCTTTTCAACTGCAATTGTTGCAAAGACATGCATGTCATAAGAACAATAATTTTGTCTGTTTTCATTGTATAAAGAGCATCGCTGGAGGTGCTACAATCACATTTCCTGTGCCTAAGAAGTAGATCAATCTTACACAACTTTATTTTTAATAACTATCTATAAAGGGACATTATTAAAACACCCACAAGTTCTGCTTCTTCCTACAAAACCTGATGAATCGCACGCAAATTGGTTATTAATTGACCAAGAACTAGAGAAATGTCAGAAGCATTTCTTCTGCAATTTCCTGATAGAGTTTGTCTTATCACCAGTGCACATGGTGAATGTATGATTAATTAGGGCAGGACACGTTTCCAGGCCAGGGATGGGGACAATTTTTCAATTTACTAATTAGTTCACATCTCAAGAAATGTCATGTTGTTCAGAGAACAATGCAGCACTGTCTGTGATGTGTCCATTGGTCTACAGCTGAACCACCGGTAGCTCTTATTTCTGTCACAAGCCGTTCTCATGGTGGAACTTGGAATCTGGAAAGTGTTCAAAGACAGATCAGGATGAGTGGTCATAGTGTTAAAGTTACTGCATTGCCTTGACATCAGTCGTATGCAATTCACAATGGAGCAGAGGTAAATGGATTACTGTACCAAGCGTTATCATAACAGGAAGCTCAAATACCAATTCCATAGGTTCATGTGTAATAAGGTCTGTCTAAATGTTGCAGCCTGTTGCAAAATCGTTATTGTGTAAGTTACAGTGCACAGGTATAATGTAAGCTAAAAGTAAAACTTACAACTGTTGTGAATGCAAAAAGTATATCTGAAAAGTGGAGGATATAAAACATTTACTCGATTGTAAGATGTAGGGGAATTTCCAGGCTGGAAGTGAGTCCATCCATTCTGTAGTTGGATTGTGGTATGCTGTTGAGACTGTGTAATAGCAGCAGGGATGACATGTACTTCGCTCGTATCACTGATGTTATTCCGACACTGTCCCCTGCCTTTATAGCCCTATCCATTTGCTTTTACAATATGTCATAAGATTGTGTTAAAATTGACTGCTGGTATAAGTAGTGCTTTCCTATGTAATTGCACAGCCTTGAATTGAACACTTTGAGTTGTACGTAAGCATCACACATTCCGTAGTTTGGGCTGGGTTATATGCGATTGATTAAGTGCTATGACCTGTTTGATACTGTCTTTGTAAGCTAAACAAGTCCCAGGGGGCCATTAAAGATGCCTGCATAAATACGGGTCACTGGTACAATCTGGAGAGTTGACAGCTTTATTAAAACCACAATGTAACGAGCATGGGACTGGTGAGATTTAAAGGGTAGGTCCTAATAAGCACTTTTATGGTCTTCCTTCCTCCTCCTCGATCTCTTCTCTGAAACAAATATGAATTGGTTGGTCTATGGAAAGAGATTTTTTTTTCCTGCAGTAAGGTCAGAAAACATGGTGTCATAAATGATTGCCCCTCCTCCTGTCGTGTTCCGGATGGTATTTACGTGAAACGTAGGACACATTTGTTTGGATGTCTGTCACAAGTAAATTTAGACCTACTGTATGATTACATTCTGTATTTGTCTAACACGCAGTACTGAAAGTTATTTTCCTTTGTGATTCTTCTAGACGATTGGATTTGCCTGATTTTACGTTTGCTTGTTTTCAAATAGTCCGTTTTTCAGTGCATCGATACCTTTTCATAACAAATGTGCATGAACATTTGAAATAAACACTTGAAATACATTTTCAAAGGTTGTTGTGCGGTTGTTGTATCATGGGCGCCAATGCCAAAGGGGGCTAGACATTGTTTAAGACACAGATCGCAATATTGTTACGGGCGATATCAATGATATTCTTGCTAACACTCACCGACAAGAGAACCATATGGCTCCATATCATCTGAATTTAGCATAGTATTGTGTCAGGGACTCAGGGACAAAACACAGCACCATCTAAAAGGTTCCTTTCCTCTGATATTCCCATGTGGGATCCACTCCACCAATAGTGGACAGTACTTTGAAGCTGCACTGTGTGCTATCATCTCACAAAGCAGAGGTTGTTGTTGAGAATTTGAAGCCTGTTCATGCCCTCTCAAATTGCATGAAGATATAGACTTGAAAGGAAACACAGACCTCTTTGACAGACTGCATCTCTGGGGAAATCTAAGCCTGGCTACAGTCTCCACCATTATGACACTAAATGGCATCAGAGAACCTCACGGTACTGGAGAGCAGAACTTACATTTGAAGGCTGTTTTAATTTGACTCCAGCGGCACTGCATTGAAGAAAATTCTGTGATTATGAAATGCCCCATGTATTATGCACGCCAGAATTAACAATTTGTATTCAAGAATAAAGGCCAACTTCAAAGATAACCTTTGTCTTATCCCTCTGACAATGCAACCAAATTGCAAAAGTAATTGTCTCTGTACATTTTGAAGTATGAAATGTTTTGCTTTACCAGAGCATTTTAATTTTACATTGATGCTAGTCTTTCATGATCACTGTGTCATGCACGCGGGCTAAGTAAACATTTTCTTCTTCTTTTTTTAGTGGCTGCTTGAGTGATTAATTCTGTCTTATTTAGAGACTGGAAACAGTAAGGTGTGCTGGTGATTCATGATGCTGTGGTTAACAGCCTAGCCATTATGAATACAAGCCATATCTTTCTCACTTGATAATTTACTCCTTCCAGCCAGCATACCCCTTTCCATGCTGTTGAGTATTGATATTTCCCGGCCAGTTCCACCAGTAAAATAAGCCCACTGTCTGATTCAGCGATTTGGCCCCGTAAAGATCAGTGATCAATGGCCATGGCTGCTGCCCTGCCACCGATGTTAACCTATCAGGCTGTCACCAAGAAATATCATCGCTCACAAAAATGATGAGTGGGTGGGATCCAGGGATAGACAGTTCAAAATAACACGAATTCAGAGTTATGTGTGTCTTACCCTCTCACATTGATCCCAGTTCTAGAAATAAGGCACAATTTATATTGTGTTGTATGTGGTGTGAATAAAGTGTTTGTGCGATCCGGGCCTCTTTGCATGCTTAGAAGTGTTGTGAGTATATTGACACAAGCTTTAATATTGATACAGAGATTATTATAAAATTCTGACCTTGACCTGACCATTTTGTAACTGATAAGGGAGTGCAATAGCCCTCCAGGTACCTGCAATGTTATAAATGCATCTGATCCAGCGAATTGTTGAGTTGTTTCACTATTCATAACTTACAACACTAGCCCAGGCCAAATCAGCATTCCATCAGCATGACCAAATCAGAAAATAGGAACACATGAATACATTATTGCATGGTTTCCCAAAGTCTCTTTGTGGACAAATCATGTAGCATTGGTATTTGCGGGGAATGTATCACAATTCCAATTACAATATTTTACATATTTTACATTTAGTACTAAACTAAGCTGGCATAGAAACAATTGAAAGGAAAATGTGGATCCATTTGTTTACACACTTTTACTCATAAACTAAACCTATAAAGTGAGCTTGAAAACATTCCCGTGATAGCACCTCTCTATTATTATTCCAATCCCCATTCCTGCTGTTGAGAGAAAAAAAAAACATAATTGTAGTTATAGAGTGTTATACTAGACTAAATGATTAATCCTGCATTTAGAGACCATAGTAATCAGAGCATAGCAGAGAAGAGTTAGGGGGAGACTTCAGTCAAAATTAACACACTCCACTACTATTAAACTCTACTGTGTGCTCTCTGCTATGCACCATATCACATCTGGGGTTTTAAGAAGTTGCAAAACAAGCTACAAATATGTTTGCAGATATAATGTTTGTAGGATAATGACATGAAGCATTTGAAAATGGCTGAATTGCATCTATTGTCTGGAGGGGAGACAATTGCTATCCCCAGTCAGTCATCCATACTGTCACCTTTTCGGGAAAAAAATAAGTTATTTTACATTTATTGGAAAGTAAGGATTCTTAAGTTACAGAACCTTATAGTTGCATTGCTAACTTTTTTTATGAACACATTGTTTGATGCTTATGTTGTAGGTGCATGATGTATAATTTGCAACCAAATATAAGTTGTCTACATGGCTTTTAAAGATAGATTTTCTTCAGTCCTTTGGCAGCTAGATAATAATTTGCTTACACACTCATAGCAACATGATGTACTGTATAGATTTTGCTCTCTGAAAGAGCCTGCTGCGATTTTTCAGTTTGATAGAGATAGATTTTAAATATACTTTTTGTTGCAAAATCAATCGTAGATCTCTGAGCATGGGCCATATTTTTGCTCTACCATTTGTGTATGATGAATTACACCACACAGAAAACAATGTATGGTTTGAATCAGGGTTTTGCTATTTCCCCCCTTGCAGTGAATTAGTCTGACATTTCATGCCTGAATGCCTTTGTGACATTTAGTTTAAGGAAACAGCATGGCCCGCTGAACTGTCCAGACAAACCCAAAAACTCTGATGAATATGAAATGAATTATTGAGCTTGCAAACAGTGTTTTACTGGTGTTCCAGTGATTGGCACAGAGTCATTCCCCTAATTCATAAAATTGATAATGTCGTAGTATTAATGCTTCTGTTAAGGCAATTATGCTTTCTGTGCTGCCTCTTCATGTACTTGATCATTTGGTCATTTCTTCAAAGGAAGTGTGTCTATCCTCACCCCTCCCTTTCATTGTCACTGATTGAATTCCCTTTTGTGTTTGGAAAGCGATTGCACAAAAATGCATCTCCAGAAAATCTCCTGCATGCATTTTGTTTATGATTACCCTGCTAATTTATTTATTTATTTTGCTGTCATGCCGAGAAATTGGATCTTTGGAAATGATAAACAGGTCTCTTGATTGCTTTGAGACTCGAGTGGTAATTGTCTTTTCAGCGGGTGCTTTCCCCCGTCATGTTTCACCTCAGATCATCAATTCACAGTATTCCTCTCCCTCATGACTCCACACCCACTCCTTGCAGGCAAATGTGACAGAACGCACGCAGGTTATCGCAGCAAGCTTCAGTGTAAATAGAATCTATACCGTGAGGAAGGAGGCATTGCAGGCTGTGCATCTCTGACCAACCGCTGTATGCAATTCAAAAACATGTGCTTTGTTTGCGTTGGTAACATCGCATTCAATTAAATTGCAATAGACTTTAAACTAGTATTGCTTTCATTGTTTGTTAAGTAACTTGGTGGCTCTTAGGTACTCCCCATCCCCTGCAGTGGAAACTGTTTTAAGAGGTGAGACATTCAGTGCATGGGCCGAAGCCTGACTGGCAACACAGTGCCAGCCGCTACCATAAATGCTTCTTCAATCCTATTTTGCGTTATTCTGTTGTCAAAACTTAAGCCAAGGGAGCAGGCAGCCTTTTCTACTCATGAACATGGCAATTATAGTTGACTTCTCGGTGTGTGTGTGTGTGTGTGTGTGTGTGTGTGGGTGTGTGTGTGTGTGTGTGTGTAGTGTGTGTGTTTTAGGGAGAGGGGGGTAGTGGCTCTTTATGTCATAAAATGTGTGTTTGTGTCTGTGTGTATGTGTCTGCGCGAGTGTGTCCGTGCGAGTGTGTCCGTGTGTGTGCTTCCCAGCCTGCGACACCCTAACCTTCCTGTTGCAGGTCAATTATTCACCCAGGAGATGACAGAAGATGGCAATTAAGAGCCGTAGCACGCGGTACTGCAGGGGATCGGAAGGGCTGGGCGGGCAGCTGGATGGCAGCATAGACCTGTCAAGTCTCTGAGGGGAAGGCACGGCGGTTCACTCGCCGGGGACCACAGGGCCTCGCGTGGTCAGGGGCTAAAAGGGTTAAGTGTAGATTCATAGAGTGCTCTGAGCCACGTCAGCAGTACATCAGGCCGTGTTGCAGCGAAATGAATTGTTGCGACACCAAAAGGTGAGGTCGGCAATTAGGAGGCGCCCGGGGACTTTTCTAAGAGCGTCTCAAAGCAGCTGTTTACTTCGCGCTCTTTCGCCCCTTTTCTCCTGCCCACTGCCTCTCTCAAAGGCTGCCGTGGCTTCCGCGGGATTGGCCCAACTGTCGTCTTCGGTTGGCCCATCAACTCACACTCCATCAGTGTCACCCATTTTATACTGTTTGCATAGACATGCCCTACATCCTTTCTCTCCTTCTGTCTTACCATCTGTCTAGCTCTCTCTCTCTCTCTATTTCTTCCTTGCAATCTTTCCATATATGTGTCCGTCTTGCTCTCTCCTAAATTCAATATGGCCGGTGTACGTTTTTATCCCAGCATGTATATATTCCCAAGGCATTGGAAATGGAAAGGTTGACTTGCGGAAATGTATAAACTCTCACTGTTTTCCAGTCAATGTTGCAAAATAGATGCCTGCTTGTTTCCAAAGCCGCCCTTATTTGCCTAGTCACATTTAGAACTCCAGTAGTGAAAGGATGAATAACTAATTAGCTGATAGAGCAATTAAGCCATAGAGCTGCTAAAAGCAAACAGTAAACATTCCTCTGCTTATTTTGACATGGGCATATTAAATACAAACTCTAAACAACTTGAAAACCTTGTTCCTTGCAACACGTTTAGCTAATATACTCTTTCACAAAGAATCCAAAGGGATCATTTTGATTTCAAAGCAGTCAAAATAGTTGTGGAATATTGGTCCCTGTAAAACATTAGTATCCACTGATGCAAGTGTTTTACAAAGTGTGCATAATTTGGTGCATAGTTAAGTTTATAGTTTAATAAATAGGTGTATGTCCTAAAGGATGAGTTTATTCTATTTTACTTTCTTTTTGTTCTGTTTTCTTTTTGTTTTGTGAGGATTAAAGTCACTATTTGTAAAGTCTCCATATAATTAAAGACGAGCAATTACCGTAAAGTTGCTTTCCCCTAAAATAACGTCATACCTGTGTTCAAAGGTTCAGAGCAATTAAGGAAGAATAGCCTGTAATGGTGAGTTCTCTGAGAACAGCAAATCTGCCTCTTAGGGACTAAAAACAGTTCAGTCAGACATAGCGGGGTTATCATGGAAATCAGTTGATGTTACAGTTGAGAATAATATGGGTAAAATTATGTTATTAAATAGAAATGTTCACTCTCAGAGGAAAAAGGTATATTTATGTCCATGCAAGCGTGAGTGACTCAAGTTGATCTGGTATACAATCCCAGGGTCATGCTTTGCAGAGCCAGCGGCGCGTGAATCTCCGTCCCACGGCTGTGGCTTCTCAGTGAACATACAGTGCAGACACAATCTGACTGTCTGCTCGCAACCTAGGCCTGCTTAGTCTAACACACTTAGCCTTCCACCATATACACTCTCATCTAACTTGAAAGGAATTGAAGGCCAATGTACAATGTGCTGAAATCTACTTCAAGAACTTTACAGCATACTGGGTCTGTCAGATGCAGTGAGGAGATTTAGAGTTGGAAGGTGAGAGATTCTGGGTTGGAAATGAGAGAAGAAAGATCCACTTTGAAGAAGAAGAAAACCAGAGAAGGAGATTGTGTGGGCGCTCTCAGTCCTTGATCGACAGAATCCAAGCCTAAAGAAAGACTGACTTGGGGAAGGTAACAAAAATTGTTAAAGGACGAGTCACTTTTATTCCTTTGATATTATTTGCCCACAATATGATTAATTGAGAGATTTCTGTAATTTATCATTCTGGGAGTGATATAAAATCTTTTGATTTATTAGGTGGCCGGCTGTTTATGCTTCCTTGTTGTTTTTAACATGTTTTTGTAAAGAGTTATGAAGTCCTGTAAATGCAGATATCGGTTTGTACTTTTGTTAGATGTGACACCGTGACCGTGTATGGTGTGTCTGTGAATAAGGTCAGAGCATGTCACGTCCGTTCCGTATGTGCGCTGTTAAAGTGAGTGTTGGTAACGAAATAGGTGAACAGACGTTGCTATCTGTTGAGCATACCCAAATCAGTTATACTTTTCAGTCTTGCGGCAGGGCAAGAGAGTCTTTTTGAGTAACCTCATTTGAACATTGTCAGATTTAAATTTATGATTTCTATTACCAAAAAATGCTATTACCAGCGTAAGCAGCTCTAACGCGATTTTTGTTGTTGTATGAGATGCAATCAGTAGGCCTAGGTGTTATTGTGTAATTCTATAGCCATTTATAAGGATTAAGTGAGGTGTCAAATCAACAATACAAAGCAGATATTTGTCATATCGGACAAAGAGACGTTCTTAGATTTATTCTTAGCTGGATTACCAAATTTATTTTGGAGCTGGGGGTCAACCCCGCGCATGGCAGACATCTTTGTACTTGAAGAAATTTGACTAACGTTGCGTCGGGTTTAACTCCCAGCATGCCTGGCGAGTAACTCTTTATTGTACAGTATAGGATATCTTAATGTTTTGTTGTTATCACGTTTATGTTTCCTTGTTATCATGTTTATTTAAAGAGTTATGAAGTGTTGTAAACGCAGATATCGGTTTGTACTTTTGTTAGATGTGACACCGTGAGTGTGTATGGTGTGTCAATGAATAAATTCAGAGCATGCATTAATTATACTATACACGAGTTGTGCGCTGGTATGAAAGTAAATAATCTGGTGTACGAAGATAGATCCCTGTTGAATGTAATTATTGGGCCAGCACGTTCAAGTCAGTTTATTTGAAGTAGTTGTGGCGTTAGAGCTAAATGACAAAAAACCTCGTAAAACAATACTTGTGCAGTCTAATTTTGCAATCCAGGATACTGAAGGTTATATAGGTTGGTGGGTGTGCAACCTCCTCCACTTGCTGAGAGTTCTATGACAATTCCTACTGGATTTGTCCTTTTTTCTTTCTTTTCTGCAATTTTTGATTCTTTTTGTTTCTTTTTTTCTTATTGTTCTTTTTTTCCTGTAATGATTTTTTCATAGCCGGCCACCGCTTACACTGCTCGCAGTAATATTTTTAATAGCATTTCTTCTTTGATTGCAACATTACTCCAATAATTAAATTATAATTTTAACTCAAATTCCCAGGCTCTGCTTGTGCCTAGGCGCAGACCTATATTTCCATTACTTAGTGTGTGATCTTGATTGGTAGATGAATGTAAACTTCATTATACCTACATTCTTACACTATTTTCATTGTCAATGCAATATTATTATTTTACAGCAAAAGTTAAGTTTAAATACCCATTAAACATACATAACTCCAATTGGTCGATATCCTAACAAGAGCAGCCTCGTTTAAGGTTCTGTCATCTGTGCCCTTTTGATTCTGTATTCCGGTACACGATGTCGTGGAGTATTAATATTCATGAAGGTGAGAGCTGAGTCAATACATTGTTATTTTTCACCACACGATACGGACTACTTCTCATTGTCTATGCAAAAAAAAATGCTCTCTGTAAACCAAACATTCCAGAGGTCTGCCTAAATGTTCTATCTGTCAAATGACTGTAACATGTTATTGATCTTGTGCTTTTATGACCCTGCCTGGTAATAAAAAAAGAATCTGTAATGGTTGTTTTATTTTTCTAGGTAATGGCTCAATGGAGTTGCCCCTGGGCTTGAAATAGGGTTTCTAAACATTCTAGATTTTTACTGGCACGGTTACTCGATTTCTTTATGCTGCGTTATGCATTTTATATCCAATTGTCCGAATCACAATGCCAGGTTTTCAGGTTCCTGAACAGAATATTATGAATGTATAATGCAATAAACACTAACACAAGATGTGTGCTTTTGGGAAATAATTTAAGGTATGTTATTTTAAATGAGGGGTGAACATATGGGTAGGCTTATCAGAGTTGTTTAATTTGTGTATCTATCTTCTTCCTTTCCATCCATCAGGTACTTAAACATTTTGCTTACCAGACGACCAAAGTAACAAACCCACAGGTGGTTCTTTTTGGATGCAATTAAGGTTGTCAGAGAAACACCTGTCAGCATACAGTGATGAGCTTCATCTGTGTTGAAAGTTTGTTTATAGAGATAACTCACCGTACATATTATAAAACGATCGGTTAGCAGCTGCACTTTGCCAAAGATGCCCATTAAGATCACTTTTTGTTGGACAGGTGTAAGACAAATTTGAGTAGCTTTTTTCAGGAGAAGAAACATATTGTTTAACATTTACTATTTGATTACTTGGTGAATTTTTGCTTAAATAGATTTAATTTAATATCGGGCATATGGATTTATTTCTTCCCTATAACACTGGGGGTTTATCATAATATAATCCACTTTCAGGCTGTCATACTCTATCAATGTTATTTGTGAATGATTTCATTTCTACTTTATTTCTTCTGTAAGTAGGCACCTTTCCTTGATATATTAGTTATTGTAAATGTTTCAGGATCTAAAGAGATTGGGATCTACAAATGCTGCTTGTTTGGCTAACATTGTGAATCTGTATTACACAAAAACATTGCTCTTAAACGGTCCCTTCCAGAATTGCAGTCCATGCCTTTGCATGCTTTTTTAGAGCAGTCATCATGCATCGCAGAATTTCTAGGTCCAGCTGAAGAGTGAAATCTAAACAACTCAGCCGAGCGCTAGTCAACAGACTCCAGAGTGGTGTGCTCACTCCTCTGTGAATGAGTTACATCACTCCTACATTACGCCGCTGGCGGCTCATTTTACTTGGCAACAAAACGGGTGTTGTACGCTTCTTTCCCTCCATCTGAAATGAGTGATTGATTCGGCTCCCTAATGGCTAACTGATATGATGTTACACAACATGTATCCGCAGTAAGTGGGCGCTGCCTGGCAGTGGTTTGACACGGGCAGAGAGCCGCAGCCGATTCTTGTTAAGGCGGCAGCTTTTCCAGCCAGGATGTCATCTGACTGCAAAGATGGCCTTATCGCCCGATCACATCCTCAAATGACTCCTGACTCGGAGTCACTTGATGAATTGTGCCAGCAGCTCTCTTACACAGCGGCCATGACTGAGCATTCCTTGTGAAAGCTGGAGTATTTTGTGTTTTCTATTCTGTCTGTCACTCTCTTTCTCGCTCTCTCCTTCATGTTTTGGTGCTACATGACATTCTGACAGAGGAAGGGGACATACTGAGAAGGGAAGAGGGCAGAGAGAAGGATAGTCAAACTGAGATACGCTGTTGTAGTACCTTTCCATGATGTTTCCCCCCTGTGGTGCCAGCCCCCTGCCACTGAATCTCAATGCAGCCTCATGTTATAGCTCTTATTTCTACTGACCGACCACACTTCCTCTCTGCTGCCCAACAGATGTTAGTGAAAAATGCACAAATTTAAACTGAAAGTGCTCAGGCTACAGCGAAACGCTGCTGGGTATCGGGGTCTACGGATATTCTCTCGCACAGCATGTATGTTGATCTTAGTAACATAATTGGCTTCTCTCCTCTGATATGAGCGTGCGGCTGGAGCCCTCCCCTGCTGTCGCTATTGCCGCATTCACAAGCGTCGTCGTCAAGTTCCATCTCCGGTACCACATGCTGGGAAAACGGATCGATGGACAACTTAAGTCAGAGGCAAGTCAGTGCGCAGGGCACGTAAAATGAACCTTTATAAAGAGGCTGCGTGCACTCAGTCTTTGAAGTTTGAAGTTGTTTCAATTAAGAATTGCATGAATGGTCTGTTTCTAATGTTTTTTTTTTTCCAGTGAATCATCCCCTATAATTCTCATATGACATCCCATTAGTTTACGCAGACACTTCGGTCAGTTGTCCTTCACAGTTTGCTCATGCTAATCATGGAATCTCCATTACATTTGAATTAGCGTTTGCTATGTTTTTGATCCAGAGTGACTGGACTGACCAGATTGCTAATTGATTACTGGCATCGAAAAGCTCTGTGAATTCTGGCAATTCATCTTATACCCCCCCCCCCCCTCCCTCCATCCCCTTACAGTCTGAGCCAGACATTCTAACTGTTGTGTTGGAGTTGTGTTGCCAATCTGTGGCAGTTTGTTCTACTGGCAACCACTACCTAGGCTGGCATCCTAGCCTTGGTTCCCTGGCATCTTGTGGTGGCCGTCCATGTACTAATGATCAAGACAGCTGCAGCAGTCATGCTCTAAATGTATGTAGTTGGAAGGGCACAGCCAAGCTCAATGAACAGCAACTCAAATATGACATGGCAAATAGTATCTACTGTTGACACTTGCTGTGTGACATTTGTAGGCATATTAATTACATGTGTGTATTCTAATAAGTACTAACAGATTTATTTGGTAGAAAAACTGTAGATGCACCTCGATGGAAAACCCTGGTTGTATCCTATGTGGTCTTTTTTTTTTCTAAATAAAAATGGTAATTTTATTCTATTTCACTATACTGACGATCTGGAGAGAATCTCTTCCGTAGCCTGGCCTTTTACAACAAAGTGAATGTGTCTCATTGTTTGCCCAAATGCTGTGCTGTTAGGGTAGTCAACAAGATTGTTTAGAAGCCTCATAGATTTAGCAGTAACAATACTGAAGGGCAGCATATTTTAAATGATGTGGGCAGTGAAGAGAAATACCTTCTAAATTCCCTTAGCATGCATTACCACTTTTAATCAATCACAAAAAAATCAGGGTGATATCAAATACTATTTTCTGTCGCTCTTTTCCTTTCTATCATTTGAATGACTAACACGGTTGTTTGAAGCTGTCAGTTATGACAAGTCCCTCAATTAGACTATCCATCCACTATATGTGTCCCATGTCATTTCGGATTAAGTATCCAAGAATAAGGATGGAACATACCCCGCATCCATGAGGCTGGGAAAGCCATTGCCTCTTGTGTTCATTTGTAAATTGGGGAACGGCGTGGCACGGGTCCAATGCGAGTGGATTAATAGCATTTGACAGCCATGGAGACGCTACGTAACAGGCGTGCACGCCACGGGGACGGAGCATGGTGAACAAATGAAATTAGAAACACGGTACATAAAGGCAACCACTCCCCCCTTCCATAAAGCACATTAAACATGGATTAGAGCGAGCACTCTATCACATCAAATTACTATGTGAGCTGATGACTTGACTTCATCCAAACACGTCTGCGAGCCGGAAGTTCCAAGGTTTGGATTTGAAAGCGTGTACTTCTGTTAGCATTCTGTACCCGACGGCATTTTACTTTTTTAAAATGTCATTGGTACTTTAATAATATTATTTAATGGCTTTAGTTACTTTTTTCTCTTTAAAAATGCTGTTTTGTTAATTGTCACCTGAGAAGAGAGAGGGAGATGACAACCTGTGACAATATATTCTCAATAGTCATAGTTTCTATAATTTGTCTCATCACAACGACATTTAAAATTACGCTGTCTGACACACAGCCTTTTTTAAAGCAGTTACATGCACTCGACTTGACGAGGGTGTTGAAGAACGCCAGCGTCTTGTAAAAAGTAACCATGTTTTGGTGACACACTGACTGTTCAGCTATTTCTCCTCAGTCGGCCATATCTGCCCATGACGTTTGACAGGGCTCTCATCTTTCACCTCCCTTTGACAACGTCCCCCGACACTGTGGTTAGTCCACGTACCCCCTTGTGTCCTTTCGTCCTGTCCCAGGGTCACCCGTATTTCCATAACCCTGTCCTTTACTGTGCGCCATAAATCCATATGAGGCCAGCGCAATCTGGCCAGCGCCTGTGGCAGAGGGCCGCGAAGGTTAATTAAAGCCTGTATGTCTCATGTTCCGTCTCCCGCCGCCCTCGCCTGGCGCTGCAGCCACGATCAAAGGGACTGATGGCACGCGGAAGCGACCAAAGCTGGGGATCGAACACTCATATCTACCCAGGCATTAAATGCGATCTCCCAACTCATAACGCGTTGGCTGGCGGCTCGCGCTCTTCCCTTTCCCACGATCGCGTCTGCCGCTCTTCGTTACAGTCAGCCCGTAGAACCGGCTTCCCCAGGCTTGAAATGAGTAGTGTGCCCCACGATGGTGTCAAAACACTCACTACTCCTCACATCTGCACACCCAGCCGCCTCTCCCGTTCAAAGGGGGGGAAATAGCGAGTCAAGGACATAGGGGACCATAAAGGTTGTCGGCTTACATGAACAAGTAGTGTTGTGTGAAATGACTTAGGCCTGACATTGTTAACCCCAAGCGGCCTGCCTCTGCCACGCTCCATAAAGGCAAATAAAAGGCCAGATAAGACCCTGATGGAATGCAACGCTGCGAGTGTTTCTGTGCTCTGTGTGTTCGTGTGTGTGTGTGTGTGTCTGGTGCTGGTGGGTGAAATGGGGTGGAGAAGGGCATATCACAGTTGTCTGCTGATCCATGGACTCCATTATACCCTAATAATATGGTGACACAAACACCCCTAGTCCCATTGAAGATTGAAGATAGCTTTATGATATATTTTCGGCGTATCTGCTCCTTCAGGGGTGTGCGGAGAATCAGTCCCTAAAGGCAAAGTTTCACAATTACAAACTTTTAAAATGGCATTTGTTTTCTCTTCATACGTCTGTTGGCACATGGAATGTGTTTCCTATAGCTCTCCCTCGTAGATCAATAACGCCTACCCATGTCTCTTTTAAAGCGAAGATGTTTTGCGTGTGCTGCGCATGTGTGTGTGTGCACGCGTGTGCACTAGTGCTCATGAAGGTATCGTGACCATTTACCCGTCTCCGTGTTCCCTCGGTGTCTGAGTCACAGTGAAGAGGGGCTTATCTCTCAGAGCAGACGTGTCCTTCTGCCATTGAAGGAGCCATAGGGAACCTAGGCCACAGGGTATAAGGGCCCAGGCCCCCGGCGCCCTATGGACCCCCAGACATGACGAAACCGTACGTCTGTTTGATTAGGACATTTTCACTTCGGGCCCCTGCTGGCCACACACTTTCTAATTAGCATGAGTAAAATTCAATATCCAGGGGGACATGGGATTACGTCTCAGGATCAGACGGCGGCTCAAAGTTTTGACACCCGCTAACGGAACAGATGGAAGGCGTACTTAACTTTGCCAGCTCCATATACAGCAGCACGTGATCATAAGGGAAACGTTTGGAAAGCGGCCCATTCGTGTTTTCGTGTGTGTGTCTGTGTGTGTGTGTGTGTGTGACACTCATTGCTAATTGTTAAATAAGCCGAAAAGTCATGGATTTCCTTTGCAGTACTGTAAATGCTGTTGTCAACTTTTCACAACAGAATAACTAATAGATGAACATATCATAAAAGAGATGCCACAAAGGTATTCCTTGCTTTGCAATGGATGCGGTCATGTATGTGTGTGTTTGCGTGTGATTGGGAGAATATTTGAAAAGGTGTATATTGAACAAATTGTGTTTTTGTCAGTCCTTCCTAGCAACGTTTAGGATCATTTCTACCTCTATGTGTGTGTGTGTGTGTGTGTCTGTGTAGTTATGAGTGTGTGTGCTTTTGCGTTTAAGTCTCCGCTGTAGTGTGGAAACGAGCAGAGACACTCAAACGAGGGAGTCGAGGGGACTGAAAAAAGAGGAAAGGTGGCTGTGTAAACAGAGAGAGAGAGAGGGGGGGGGGGGGGGTCCTGAAGGCAGGGGGGGAGGACGAGATAGGGCCTCTTTCACCCCCTCCGCCCTCCCTCCGTTCTCATTTGCATTCGCTGCGGAACCTTATCGGCCTACTCGTGGGTGACGGCAGCCCTCCCATCACAGCCAGCCAGCGCCTTCACTTCAGGCCCGCTGTCGCTCGCCTGCCTACCTGGCTTAGTCATGCGTGCCCACTGCTTTAATTGACCAACACTCGAGATGCAACACAGAGGCAGTCGGACGCCATGGAGGCCCCCCTTCATCAGCCGTGACATTAGAAAAAAAAGAGGCTCCATATCACGATTCCAGCTCCAATTTAATTACTCGCTCTCCCTGCTGCTGCTGCCCTCGCTCTTTTCGTTCGCTCTTTTTTTTCTTGCGCTCTTTCTCTCTCTCTCACACACACACACACACACACACACACACACACACTCCCTCCCGTTCTTGTCCCCTTTCACAGCCTCGCCACTCGACCAGAAAACATCAAAGTTTTCCCTCCTCTCTGTTGTCTATGGTTACTTTAACTCTGACATGGGTGGAAGAGGCGCTGATGATGAATAATTAGCCCCCCCCGTCCCCGTTCGATGCTACAGCCCCCGTCCTCAAGTCCACACGTGGCTGTCCTCTGGGGCTGCACCATGAATATAGATACTGTATGGCGTGTGGGGAAGGAGCAGCCATTGGGATCACAACGGCCCGCAGGCCAGGGGTCCTATTTGTAGAGGAAGACTAAAGTATTGTAGTGGAGCCTTCACATTGAAAGCAGTAGCATCGTGGCCGCCTTCTTGAGGGTGGAATACCAATGCGGGCCGTGGAGTATTTTTCTGTCTGGGGTTTGTTAGTGAACTTCTAGCAGGGCCTTTTCAAGTGGCAGGAGCTCGGGTTGAATTACCATAAGGTTGTTATTGTGAAGAAAAGGAGATGTTTAATCGCACTCACACTTATCCGCACAGGTGGTAATACAATATAAAGGGAAGCCTTGTTTACACACAAATTGCAACGCAGTTTTATTGAATTTATCTTCAGGGAAGATATTTTTTGACTATGTATATTATAGTAATAAAGCATTTTATGTCATCCTGTATTTTTTGAACGGAATATCTTACACATAAATCTTGGAAAGAAATTACAATACCTTTGACCATATGCAGTGACCTGTTAATTGACAAGTTACTTGCTAATGGGTAAGTAGCTCTGATGCATCTATTAGCTTGTTCTATGATAGTCATAATTATAATAATGAATGATTTACAACAAGTAAATAATGAATGAACGGTCACTACATACTGTACACAATAAGAAATTATTATTAGTTATTCATCATTAACTGTATCTTGGCAAGTTGGCATTAGCTAATATTTTATTTATGAACTAAGATGACCTTCGAATGATTAGGCGAATAGCACAATCTCAGATTTTTTTATGAATTTAAAATTTTTCATTAACCTTCCCAAAATAATTTGACACACAAAAGGCATAACGTATCAACGGTGACTCTTCTTGCTCTGTATCCACTTGTCAATAGAACTGCCTTGTCAAACATACACATGCTCGTACGGTACACACACACACACACAAACAAATACACCCACACTCATACTAATCCGCAGGGTTGCTCAAATCCGATCGCTTTGACACACAATGCCTCAATCAATATGTTGGAAACGTACATAGCAGCACAGGTAAACCCAGCTCCAGTCCCAGCTGGAGGGTCAATTTGATCAATAATAACATCAGCACGATCTCACTACTGCAGGACTACTTGAGAGCGTTGCCTTCCTTGGAAACAGCACCCCCCCCCCCCCCCACAGTGTCAGCCTTAAACAGATGGCGAAAGGATTGGGCTACATTAATGAAAGGTCCCCGCTCCGCCAGAGGAATTTGTCTTCCTGACAGTGCACGTCCCCGTTGAGGACTTATCAAAGTTTCCCCATCATTTTTTAAGAACTTTTATGTCGGCTTCGAGGCGCCGGGAGCGCTCGTTTTTATCGTCCTCAAGGCCATGAGGACGGACGGAGAGGGAGAGCGAGAGAGAGCGAGAGAGAGCGAGAGAGAGAGAGAGAGAGAGAGAGAAAGGAGGGGAGACGGATCATGTCACTTCAACCCCTCTAGGGAGAGGAGAGGGTGTCACTCAACAGCCAGCTCAGCTCTCTCTCTCTCTCTCTCTCTCTCTCTCTCTCTCTCTCTCTCTCTCTCTCTCTCTCTCTCTCTCTCTCACTTACACACACACACACACACACACACAGGCGCAAAGCGGCCTTTGGTGGAGGCTCTAGAGGAAACCCAATGGTGCAAGAAGGCCCAAGGACAAGCTAAGGTTATATTTTTGGGGATATTAAAATGCTTTATTTGATCGTTTCCAGACGTTCTCCCAAGGCCACCATTGTGGAAACGGGAACAAATTGCACTAAGTTAAGCACTATTAATAGGGGCAGGCCTTTCTGGGGTTTATCCAATTATATCAAGTGTAAAACAAAGCTAGTTAGCCAGCAAGAATGCCAGTGTGCTCCTGTAAGTTTGCATGACTCAACGCCACACTGTTTTTCACACAAGCAACAAACTTTAGGAGCACAAACAAAAGTCACCCGGCGCGAGTGGGACATACGTCCAAGGTGTGTTTACCCACTTCACACTTCACCTTGGCTCCTTGGAATCTGTCACAAACACTACACCTGTTCCTCCGACGTGGTCCTCACGCGGCAGCCATGAATTAGTGATGTCGGACGACTTTAGTTATTCAATAGCAGGAAGGATGCTCTCGTTTATGAATTATTTGAGCCATAGACGCCGCGACATCTGCGACGTCAGCGCGGAGTGCTGTGTTTGCCTTGTACTTCTAACACCCCGTTGAGCGTAAACAACACTCCCCCCCCCCCCCCCCCCCTGGTGACCTGGCAGACAAAAAACTTTTGCCGCAGACTGCCGAGTCGGTGGCGCCGCGCGGAGATTACCTGGCCTGACCTGCCCTGCCTCCCAGCCTGTGGCTCTGCCGGACTTTGGGGGCGCTTGTTGTCGCGTCGTAGCGTTGGTCCCTCGTTACTTTGGCCGGTGCCGGGCCTCTGGCTGACGCGGAGCACGTCGTTCTGATTTTGGTGGCCGGTCGGCTGCACGCAGACACGAGGACGGTCGGCGAACGTAGGGGTTGGGTCGTTTCAAAGGGAAGAAACAAATCTACAGGAAGGAACTACTCGGCCGCGGAGCTGAGAAGCCCCCTCCTTCCCTCTCCGTTGAGAGTCTGCGGGTCGTGGATGGACTCAAACAGGGTCACATCCTCTTCTTAGCCTTTTACCTCTCGGCCACCCCAACACACACACACACACACACACACACACACGTCTTAGCATGATTGCCCTGGGAGGAGAGAGGTGAGGACAGAGGAACATATGGATGAGCGCAGACAGGGTGATGAGCTGGGCCGGTTTACATGAGTATCCCTGCTCAACAGGAGAGGACGCGGCGGGCCAGCCCCAGGAGGGCCCGGGTGAGAGCGGGCTGACAGGTTGCTAGGCGAGGACCGTGGAGAGGAACGGAGTGAAAGCCACTCTCCCAGCCCACGGAGACTGGAGGGAGCGTGGCTTTGGAGAGTGAGGAAGAGACAGCAGAGAGATAGCGGGTCAAAAAGATCAGACAAGAGAGACAGAACAGAACAAAGACTTAAATATAAATGAGCCTCGACTGATGGAGGGAGGGAGAAACAGTGGGAGGCAGACACATGCAAAGACAAAATAGAGAGCCAGGAAGATTGTCCAAGTCCTGGCCTTTCAAGAACTCCCTTTTTTTTGTGATTATGTACTCCACCTTAAGCACTCCACGTCCGGGTGAAGAAGTGCTGCTCGTGTTCTGTTTCGATAGGAAAACCTGCTTGACTGGCTGGGCTTTAAAAACATGGCTGGGTTATGGTTTAACGATTCGTGCATGAATGGTACCACAAGCATTTGCTGGGCCTCTGCACAGATTGCACGCACATACACACACACACACACACACACACACGCACACACACAAGCACACTCTAAATGCCTGCTATATCCAGTCTGGTACTTTTAAGTAAGTGAATTCTAGCTGCAGCCCATTCCATTCATAGGCTGTCTTAAAGGCAACCCAGCCAAACCCAATATGACAACCTAATGGAATCTCACTTCTCTACCCACTTGTGTCTCTGTCAGCCTCTGTCAATCTGGATTTCCACAGTCTGTCCTGAATTTCTTCCATATTCCTACCTACTGTCATGTACAGAAGCCTTCGATGGCTAGTGTGTGTCCAGACTTTCTGGTTCATTCACTCCACTGTACAGTACAGTAAACGTCTATATGGAACCTAATCAAGCATCAAATTCAGTTTGCCTTGCTCTGGTGGGGGACAGGTTTTACTTACTTTTGTACTTCGGTTGTGAGCCAGGGAATTCTCCACTGTCCCCACATTTCATGTTGCTTTATGGGAAATACTGAGTGGACTAAATAGGGAGCTCTCTTTGTCGTTAAGAGTTCGGACATTTTTCAAAACGGTAGACAACCTAAATAGGCCACTGTATGACACAAAGTGAGCATAATTCGGACACAGCCGGGGTCTTACCATCGGCTGTGCATCGGCTCTTATGTGCGGTCTGAGACAGTTAATGGACAATTTGCGGTTAAGGTTGTGGCTAGTGGGAAACCTAGAGAAGAGGGCCGTAAATTAGCATTGTGTGTGTTAGTTATGGAAATGAGCAGTAATGGCGGGGTTAACACGTAGTGACAGAGTTAAGGGAAACAAATGACTACCCAGCAGCATTTGTCTTCGTGAGTGTGTGTGTGTTTAAACGTTATTACTGTGTTTTGGTTTGCATGCATCTGCACACAAATTATCTGTCTGCACGTGTATGTGTTTCTGTGCGTTTTAGCCAGGGGCTAGGGTAAAGGTCAAACACATATAAAAGCTCTGGTGTCTCCTAATTCACATTAGAGCGAGCTTAATGGTGGCGGAGGGGGCATGAATTAAACGAAAGCCCTAATTAATTTAGAATTCTACCCAGCCAAGTAGATTAATTACCCAAATATTCATCATTTTGCCTAAGACATTATTCTATGACGGAATTAGATTTCACCCCTCCAACGACTGTGTTTTACATTGGAGATCACTGAGGTGTTAGGGGTACGGGGGTGGTGTGGATTACCACGACTCCCAGAACCCTCCAGTGACAAACGCAGCTCAGGGTCTCATCAATAGCTGACTGGTCCAGTGATGGAATAGGTTAAGCTCTGTGCTGCAGCTACTGCCACCAGCCTTGACAAACGACAGAGTCTCGGTGTGCCTGCGTGCGTGAAATGGTGTGTGTGTGTGTGTGTGTGTTGGAGTTGGTGCTACGAGGGGAGCAGTAGAGGGAGGGATCCCTAGCCTAGCTAATGTTGGTGCGGGGGTCCGTCTGTGGACTCCTAATGACTCGGTGCCGTTGATCTGTGAAGGAAGGAGAAAATGGGCCATTTAGGGGGAGAAACAGCCGACCTGCTATTTCATGTCCATTGTCTGGGCTTTAATTGAGAAAATCAATTCATCGCGACACTTTGCCGATAAAAGTAATTCCCCAGTGCTCTCTCCCCCGACGCTCATCTGATATGTACACTAGGCTTAGTATTCGAGATGGGGGGGGGTTATTTGGGATGCTTGGTTGCGCAGTTACACTTGGATTCACAAATGCACATACATACATTAGGACACACACACACACACACACACACACACACACTTCAAGACCCTTCACGCATGCAACGGAATATTTTGTGACGCGCTGTTATTCACATCACTGCCAGCAGACACACACACACACACACACACACACACACACTTGCATGCCCATTCAAGTACTTTATCCTAAGCAGATCTGTAAATGGAGACGCAGTGAAGAGCCGGTCACACAGAAAAAGAGTGAGCGACAGAGACGGAGAGACACAAAGAGGCGAGGGAGAGCGCGCCCGAGGCTCGCCGAGCGGAAGTGCTGGGGCTCCATGCGTCATGGGAACGCTCTGCGTGACGCCAGTCCCACTCCATCCCCTCGTCCCTACCCCACAGCGCATACTTCGGCTGGGAAGAGGGGCGAGGTAGAGGTGCGGGAGGACGAGAGAGAGAGAGAGAGAGAGAGAGCGAGAGTGAGATAGAGGGTGTTATCACCAGCTCAGAGATCCAGTGTGGAGGGCTATGCTGACAGCTTTCCCCTGTTGCCATCCATCAGACATGTCCTCCTGGAGAGGGCAGTAACAGGCAGCACGGGCCCCTCCGAGGGACCAGCCTGACCATTAGTCACTCTCCGCTCTCCGCATCCGCTCCACCATACACCAAGGAGGAGGACGGAGAGGGAGAGAGGGAGGCTGGGTAGAGGGGAAGCGCATGAGGGCGAGGGCCTTGAGGGGAGAGATCGAGACTAGAGAGAGCGAGAGTGAGGGAAAGGGGTGAACGGGTATACCCAACGGAAAAAAGAGAAGAGGGCTAGCGCAGACGGAGGAAATGAGGAGGGAGATTGGGCTGTTACCGGTTTCTGTGTCAGTGAGACGTGATGGGCTGTGATCAGTGTTCAGTGTTCAGCCCCAAGCTGTGTGTTTGATATCCAACATATGGCCATGACGTCCTCCCCGGCCCAGGTCATTATCATGCTTGTAACCATGGCAGCAGCGGTGCAAGGGTTCTGACGGCCTCAACGAGATGCACCTGTTGTGCCTTGGCTGAGACGACTACAGGGATGCAATTGTGGGATAAGTGTGAGTGTACAGTATAGTAGCTGGCTATTGATGTGGGTGGGTGTGTGTGTGTGTGTATGTGTGTTTGTGTGTGTACCTGCGAGTGACCACATTTATGTGTCTTGTTTTTGTGACCCAGTTTTGCCTACACAGCCTTGAATAGGAATCTCTCTCTCTCTCTCTCTCCAAAAGTAGTGTGCAGTGTTAATGATGTTCCTCTGTGTTGATGCAGTGGCCTGTCACCAGTGAGATGATAACCACAGTGTGTCTGGTCCTTATTACCTGAGCCTATAGAGGAGGAGGAGGAGGAGGAGAGGGTGGGGGTCTGCTGACCCAGCCTAATACCTCACACATCCACGCACAGGAGCATACCACAAAAAATCTCCCCGCACTCGCACCCCTACAACAGTCAAATAACCCCGGTGTGTGTTTGTGAGTGTTTGCGTAAAAGCATGCATGCCCCATTCAACTATAAGAGAAGTGATGCTCACATTATTCGATGCAATCCAACAAGATGGCTTCAAATCAGAGAATTGTCAGACACATACAATGTATTCATCATATCGTATCATGGAGGATAACTCTGGTCTACTTCAGTCAGCCCGGATTCTAAGTAATGGGCTCTCTTCCTCACGCGCCCTGCCGAAACCTCGGCGCACACAGTCTGGCCACAAAGACGTCCTCTCTCCTGGGAGAGCCTCTCTCCGTTAATACCGGTTAACCTCTCCAATGAGCGGGGGCCGAGGGGTCACGCTCCCGCCACTTAGGCTCGAGCGTGACCTTACTTTGTGCTTACAACGTCCTAATGTGCTGAATTTCCTCGGCTTGGCTGCTCTCCAGCCCGCCGGCTCCTTCTTCCGCTCACCTCCGGGGGCCATGCTGGAAGAGCTTAATCAGCCGACACAGGGAGGGAGGGGGGGACAGGAGGCAGGACAGGGAGCGAGAGGACAGGAGAGAGCGAGAGAGGAACACGGAGGGTGGCTCGGTATTTAGGAGGGATGCAGTAGAGGGGACATTTGTCTGTTTTCTCTTTACATCTTCACTCCGACAAAATACTCACAATAAAGAAAAACCTATTCTTGAGTCCACCTGCTCAGTTGAGGCTACGTGGCGGGTCACAACGACGTGAGCAGCTGACTCAGGCATCTACATGAGCGATGTTTTAAAAGCAGTACAGAAATAAGAGTTTAGAAAAACAAAGACCTTTAGCATATTGTTTTCCTCTCAGTTCCAAACAAGATAACATATATACGTATATGATTCATGTTTGCAATTCATCTCTGCTAGATCACATTAGCAATGGAAATGCCATTAGTTTTTTGTTATAACGTTATATGGTCCACGCAAAAAATCCTCTTGGGTGGCATATGTTATGATTATCTAGGGAAAAAAAATTATGAATAAAATCTGTAAAGCAAATACAGGTGATGAACAGATATGGAAACCAATAGACCTATAGACAACTGCAAGGATGAGGGTCCCAAAGTAGACATGTAAATGTGTATTGTCCATCTCTTTCCACTGCTCCCTGAAAACGCCTCAAAGTTGGTCATATCCAGATTGATATGAGCGAGTGGGTGAGCGAGTGGGGGAGGGGTTGAGTAAGTAAGTGTGTATGTGTTTGTGTGTGTGCATGTTTGTGTGTGTGTCTGTGTGTCTCTGTGCGTATGCGGATCATACTCATACTCATGCTCAATATTTTTTTCTTTAAGGAAAATAAGACAAGGCCATGAGGTGGAAAAAAAATGTATCCTTGCATAATTTATCTTTTTGTAAACATTTTAAACAGGTCAATTTGACCCGAACACCACATAAGGGTTAAGAGTGATATAGTGATAGTGTATGGCTGTATCTTGGAGTAGAGAATGAGAGAGACATCACATATGTCACATAAACTGCAAGCTCAGAAAGAAATACATTTTAGGGTAGCGTTACTTTTTTTGGGTGACGTTTTTTTCTTTCTCGCCTTTTTTTTATCAGATTCAGTAAATTGCGACAAGTGTTTGCAGTCCTGGCATGCCTGTGCCTTTTAGCAACAGTACCCCTTCTATGCAGAGTCCCAGAGGGCTTGTTGCTAAAGCACCCAAGGGATTGTGGGTAATAAGACACTGGGGACTGGTGGTATCTCACAGGAAGTATGTGTAGAGGAGGAGTGACTGATGTCCTCAGGGAGAGGAGAGGGAGATTGGAAGAAAAGGAAAATTACTTTGCTGGGGAGGTAGGGGTGATTCATGGCGAAGTGTTTTGATACGTGCCATGTCTGGAGTTACAAATCTTAAAAGAGGACACCAGGTCCAGTAAATATTGTGGAAAGAAACACTACCTGCACTGCCTTCGAAAAGTAACACTTAAACAAGCAGACTACTTCATTGTAGCCCCAAAAAAATCCGATATTTCCAAGAGGATTTTTTTTTCTGTAATCTCAAATTGGTTTTGAATCTGACATCCTGTTTGTATTAAGTAATTAACTTTCTCAACCTTCCAAGTAACTTAGTGGTTTTTATTATAAACCCAATTAGTTGTTAAAATAACCATTAATATTCTCATACTTTTAGAAAGGCCTACTAAACAAAAGGTATATTATGTGTCCCACAAAATAGTAGAAAAAGCTAAAGATACACACACACGCACACACACACACACACACAAAAATATGTATATATATACACACACACACACACACACACACACACACACACACACACACACACACACACACACACACACACACATATATATATACGTATATATATACAGTATATAGCCTATATGTTATTTTCATTCAAAAATGTTGAATAGCCCAATAAAGCAAAATAGATCAGGTCATTTCTAGACACGTACAAACGTTACCGGATAACCAGTATAATTCAGACTTAATTAACAGAGATGCTCTTTCAAATAAACCACGTAAATGAGGTGGAGGGATGTTGCTGTCAGGTGGATTTGAATGAGGGCTTGTTAACTCTTCTGGCACGTTACAAAATAAGAAGCCCCCGCCTCCTTAGAACGAACAAAGATTAAAAAGAATTCATTAATTATAATGTGCATAAATTGCCAATCGCGGCAAATTAAAATTTATGTATGTAAAAAATGCCATTACTAATTTACTTAGTTCGAATCAGTTCTTGATGCGCAGTTACGCTGTAATTCTCGGATGCTCCACGTTCAATGGGGTCCAGATTAAATATTGATGAACTTGACCTATTTAAGACAAGTACCGGGAAGGTTTAAAACAAATAAAGAGCACTTCTGTGTTTATTCCGCTTCCTCGCTGTGCCAAGTCTCCAGCATGGTGATGCCTTCCTAAGGTATTTACGCTTCTGTGACTTTGGTCTCTAGAATGATAGCAATGCCCGCAATAAAGGTGCGCTCGTTTTCACCCCTTAATTGCCACTTAGAGTGTACATATAATAATTCAATTTGTCCTGGTAAACTGTATTAAGTGGTTCCATGAAAAGATAATTAAATAGAAGGACCAATAAGTCGTGGTGGAGTGGGCAGAAAAATGTATTGGTAGTTAAAGCAGGTTTCTACCGATGAATCGAGTTGTGTCTATACTTCCAATAGACACGTTTGAATTGATATGAGTGCATGAAGTTTTTTTCTCCCAGTAAAGGATGTTTTATGGATTGTAAAAGTAATAGTATTGTAAGACCCACATGTTCATTGATAATCTAAATATTTTCTGGGGGATGGGGTTAGTTGCTTAAGCCACTGCCCCTCCAAATGGTTGTTTGTGCACAGCGCTGGTGAAGTATGTTTCACTTGCTGGAATCCAGAATGGACTGTGTTCCAGTTCCATGGCCTAACATAAATAAGGTATACCCCACAAGGCCTTGATTCAGGGAGGGAAATTACTTGGTAGAAAATGACTTAAATAAGGGGTTTATTTTTTTTTATTAAACTGGCCTATTTCTGTGTATTTCCGGAGTACTTTATTGAATTTCAGTTGTTTCTTTGACTGTGGAGTTAGAATTAATGTATTTGCTGTGTTTTCTCTATGGACATGTTATATAAATATGGAGTAAAGCAGTATTTATTTTGCAGCAATCGGGGAAGGAGCTTGTGAAAATTACCAACAACTCAGTGGGGTAGGATCTTTTCTGTTCGGGGAGGATCATACGCCCATGCTGAAGAAGTTACTAATAACCTGGGACTGTGGTAAAATAAAGTATTGTTTTTTTCTCCCTCCCAAGCAGGCAATGTGTTAGTGAGGGTTGGCAATGGCCGACACTATTGTGCTGTATAGTGTTCCTAAAATACTGTAGCTATTAATGTTGTTAAATATGTTTTCTAAGGAATGCATGTTGTGTAACTACCAGCTACCAGCCATCATGTCAAAGCCATGACTTGTGTTCAAGCCCAACATCTGCACTGAGAACTAGTATCCTTCTATGATTGTAGTTTCCTTCAGCTTTTAGATTGGATCTTTTTTTACACATGACATTCCTGCAGATTGCCACCATGGACATGACATTATTACAAATACGTTAATAAGTTTCAGCCGCAGCTTAGGACAAAACCATACGATATCATTGACAATACTTTACAGTCACAAAACCCCTAGTTGACATTTGCTTCGAAATCTGCTAAGGTACTATAGGGTGGGGGCCAATGTTCTGTTGTTTCGGTAGCTGAGATACTAACCGGCATGTTGACTCTCAAGCACTCACAGCCAAATTATGTAAACTATTGATCAAAAGTATCATATTTCAGTGCATGTGTGCTGCATGTTGGTGAATGAGTATTGCTGAGAACAAATTAGGTGGCGTTACTCTTAAGTAATGCAGAGTCATGCTGTACCTTTCAGACTGGAGTTCTAGTGAGCCATTTAACCAACTCCTAATCAGTTCCTGGAGGATGCATTACCAAAATGGTTGTTTTTCAAAGCTGATCGTCAGAAATGTTCCCTATTGACTATTAAGAATATCCCATTTTGTGACAACTCCGGCATAGTTGTGTCCCAATTATTGTGATCATCCCAAGCCTACTATTTCTCTATTGTAACCATTAGCCAATTTTACCGCTTTCAAGCTATTTAAGGACCGTGCTGGTTGAGATATATATGTATATATATATATATATATATATATATATATATATATATATATATATATATATATATATATATGTATATATATATATCAGTGGAAAATAGCTGTCAAGATATTGTCCGGCTCCCAACTGGCAAGAACGTTTTGCTATTGTGAAATGTTCTGTAAGATATATTTGTATTTGATGGCAGGCTATATCCGATTGATTTGGAGGTTCTCATTCAGTGTGTTCATGCATTCAATAGGGGAGTAAACAAAAACTCTTGTCCACATGCAATACAACATCAATCCCCTGTAATCTTGACCCAAAATGGGTTGTTGTGTCTTATGGAGACGACACAAGACTACTTGCCCCTCCGACAGGGTTCCTCATTCTCGCATTACTTGGAAGCCAGTGACACACTGGGTCTGTTCACCTGTCAGTGTCTAATTACATGGGGCCAGGTCTCCAGAGGACATGGCATGATTAGGCATTTGGCTCTTTTCATTTCAATGAGCTAAAGTATGCCAGTCTCTCCCCTTACATCATGTCTCGGCACCCGAGGCAATCACTCCCCACAGTCTTTTTCTTTACCTCAGCCTTTTGAATATGAATCGCGATATTCATTTTAATAACGCACACTAGCTGTTTCCAAATGTTATTAACCTTTTCTAAATTGCGTTACTGCTTGGGCCATCTGGAAGCTATTTCCTGGTGGTTTCCGCTGGCCTACCTCAGTCACTCTCTGAGACTCCTGTCTTTATCCCCTGAAACTGTTCAGAAAGGAAATGACTGTTTTTGAAGGCCACCATCCAACTTAATGTTCACCATGTTTTTGGGGGGATTATTGAATGGGAGGCAGAAATCCCCCAAAGGAAATCATCTTGTCATCTTCAAAGCTGTGCCACAAAGCGATCAAGCGGCCATTTTCTCATCCCGGAAAACAAAAACGTCAACAAATATATAGATTTCAGGGTGGCTGCCTCCAGCGCACCACATTAGTTCCCCACCAACGGCTGTGTCCAATCTGCATAATGGATACGGCCCCCGTCTGACTGACAGCACTTTGCTAAATAGATAAATAATGATTGAATTATTAATCAGGCTCCCATGTCTGCCGTTGTAAGTCATTAATGCTGCAGGGATAATGCACAGAGATTAGGGTAACGTGCTGGCCTAATCATGGCGTTCCATAGATGGTTGTCTGTGCTTGGTGTGAAGGGCCTTAGCCGGGGGCGCTGACACGTAGGGAATTCACACAGCCGGCTTTCTCTGTTCTGAACCCCTTTGACTTTTCTCTGTTACTCTCTGTGGGAGGCTTTTTTTATTGGTTCAAATCCTGTGCTTTAGATTTTGACGTAAGCACATGGCGAAACACTCATCTGCGTCTAAGCCTCCAGCTTTGTGAATGGTGCCTAGCTGCTTTGCCATTTAGGAAGAACCAACACCCCGGAACTCTGCTGCTTCAAGGCCCTGACGCATAATCTAGATGTAAACCGTGGCTCACTTGAATGTTTAGGGTTATGCAATCCGTTGTAATTTTCTCACGATTGGCAAATTGAAAAAGAAATACCCTAGAAAAACCATATAAGCCCGCCCTAATTAGCAGCAGCTTTTCAGATCAACAATAAAATATAAACTGAGTTGTAACTGGGCAAATATGTCTGACACTCTGCAATCCACAATAAACATGTTACCTAAACCTATTTAAACTTCAATTTCAGCTGCTGCAGACGACATGAATGTGTTCTCTCACACAGTATGCCAGGGGATACCGTTTCACCCACTACTGAAACCTGGTTATTTAATTTACAGCATATTTTAGATTTATATTTTAAAACGTCAGTCACATAACAGTTGTTTCTGTATGAGACATCAGTGAATCAACCAGGAAGACGTGTGCCTTATAGAGAGGGTGATTGCACTCTATCTTTATGGATAGCATTCAGGTCAGTAGGGGATGTTTCATGGTACATAGAGTTAATATAGCCCACTCTCTCTGTGTGTCTCTTTCTCTACTCATCCTAATAAGACCGGCGTTGAAACAGTTGAGAATTGAGTAGGAGATGGCTGACATATTGGCCTCTTTTGTATGAAAATATGAAGATTGGACTTTAATTTGCCTCTGCACTTTGTAATACAATTATTATAATAATTGTAAATTAACTCTCACTTTTACTTCAAAGTAATTTCTCAATTTAATGCAAATCATGAAATACTCAAAACAATAAGATTGACCAACAATGGCTCCTTTGTTGGGAAATCAATGTGACTTTTTATTGCAAAAAAAAAAAAGAATAACACACACACACACAACAGATTTTTTAATTTATTTATAATAATGTGCTATAGAGTGCAATACAATGTGTATGGTGACAGAACAGAAGAAAGCTGCAATATTGCTCTGTTACTGCAGAAAAAGGCGAGACATACATTTATCTCCCAAAGGCAGAGCAAATTAAAGTCCTTGGAACGTCTTCAGAAAAGCGGCGAGAAATGTTGCATTGGCACCAACTTAATGGGGAAAAAAGGCAGTTGCTTTTTTTTACAACACGGACACAGAGAAAGAACAAGGTTGTTTTGATAATGAAATTGAATCTCACTCCCTTGCAGCAAAGTAACAAGAACTATGAAAAACAGAAGTGCAGGCGCTGTGATATGCAGCAAAGCTCTTGGGTGTTCCTTTCCATTCTCCTCACCTCCTTGCATTGTTTACACACTGACGAAGATGAGCTAATTAGTGTTTTGACCCCCATGTTAAAAGGGTACCCTATGTTAACAAAAATAACTGGAACCACTGAGCTCTGCTAAATTGTGGACTTGACAAGGGCACATATAATGAAATAATACTTGAACAGAAGCCGTTTGTAGGCCAGTGAGCCCCGCAGCGCCTTGCGGCCTTCCTTGATGTTGGTTCACGTCTATGCAAATGGAATCCATTTCCCTCCCTCTTGAATTCGTCAATGAAGTTCCAAGTCATCCCCTCGGCTCACTGTTTGTGTTAAGGAATTTAAATTTTAATGCAATGCTGTGAGGTATATTAACAATTATGCAAATATATATATAAACGTCCAATATGGTGTTTCAAATCGTTCTAAAGACACAGAGGGCGTGAATTGTGCATGGAAAATTCATTGTGCTGCTAGGTGATTAACGCCATAGATATTTATGAGGCGCAATGCTGATATGTTAGTTTGTGATGGGGTCTTCGTTTTTTGTGCAATTTTGCGCTCGTCTTATCCTGCTGTTGCTGATTGGTTAGTTAGGGGAACAGAAGACTTTACATTTCGGTTACGAAGAATATCTTACTTTGAACATAGAACAGTAAATCAGAGATAAGAGATCCGGCATTCGGTAGACTGGGTTTGTGTGTGTCAGACTGGTGATGGTTTGATTTCATCGTATTCTTCATTTAATTTGGGTCTACAGTCCTGTCGTCTCTGATTCAGTAAGCAGCCTGTCACTTGATTCCACTCTACTACATTTTAAGTAGACCGTGGGTCACATTTGCACTCTTAAAATCCAAGTGCAAGTCACAGGGAGGACATGTTCACTCACTGCATTCTTTCAGGTGTCCTATTCCATCAGGAGTTAGCAGGGACCGGGAGGTAGGAGCCCTGCGCTAGTGCCCTCTACATTGAACAAATTCACAGACTCCTTTTCAGTGCCACCGACACCCTACCTTATAAAAGGAATACATTTTCTCATGCAGGCTTAGATCAATAACTGTTTCACATAGAGCGGCACGTCCCCGTTATACTGCCTCTGTATTCATTTAGATACTTGATGAGCTTGACAGCTTGACCAAATTTGATAGAAGCTCCTTCTAATTTGAAACATTCTTTAAAAAAATCTATGCCTGGATGTGACCTCGTGTTTCTCTTTTACTTTATCTCGTGATGAAACAAGGTGTAGTTTTTAATGCTGTTGGTTCATCCCAGGACAAGTACAAGATCTGCGTCATAAGCGGTTTCCTCCGCATTCTCCGCTGCAATCTGTATGAATGTATTATTATCAAAGTAATTAGTGAGTGACAAAAATTGGTAAACACGGGGTAATTGTTATGCAATGCATGGTCTTTGTTTCAGGACACACCGTTTTGTATTCATATTCATGGCTTCATGAGAACTGAGTAACTAACTTAATTCCCGGGAAAACAATCCACCGCGCCGTACAAATCCGGGAACGCTGTGTGACAACAGCGGCAGCCATAGAAGTCCGTAATCTTTTTAATATAGGATAGATATAGGTAGCATGACTGCGAGCGGCTGATATGGATTATTAAACAAAGGCCCCCGAGTGGCAGTCGGGAACAGAGAATATCGGCAGACGCACCTCGTCGGCGGCTCAACGGTAAAGCAGCATATCCAAGCAGAACAGGCGCGTCAACCTCAAACAACGATGCCGTCCTGCAAAGCCCAGGGTTGACAAAGGCAGAGCCGACCCGATCCATTTACATAGACAGAGGGTGCATGGGCCCCTTCTGTGCTTGTCAGTTGGTTTGGAGCGTGTGCAAGCTCCTCCAACGGTCTTCTCCACACCTTCACAGTACCATCGTATTTTTATGTGGCTTATTCTCTCGCTGTCGGCCTGTTTTTTCCTGTCAAACATGGGCGAACAGTACCGGGTGTAAAAAGGGGTTTGAAATATTACCTGAAAAGCGGTGTTTGTTTGAGTGTTTCATGAGGAGCTTAAGGTTACTTTCACAGCAACTTTCACTGAATGATACAGCTCTCTGTAATGTTGTCCGTGGTGTTTTGGAGAGCACAAGTGCATTAACGCAGTTAAGACTGACACCTGGCTTAAAGTCACCCCGGAGAGCCAAACGTTTTCACCACAAGACAAGGAGCAAGGCCCTATAGGGGAGACAGAAACTTCAGACAATCCAAGGCATGTTCAAATCATACGGTCAAATTTCCGACATTCTGCAAAAATAGTAATTCCCTTGCGTTTAAAAAAGGAGGGGGCAATGTACACAAACATTTTCAGATGACATTTCACAGGCCTTGTTTGCAAAGACGTCTGACTTATATTTGCGTGGCCGGTTGTCACCGGGGTGCCTCTTTGAGAGGGATGTCACCGCGGCGGCGTTTTCATCAGCCCAGCGGAGTAGAGCGGCCTCGTCAGGTTCTTATCTCGTTTTGGCACGCGCAAACAACCACATATGCACGCGCAAATGCACAGCATCCACACGTGGGTGTTAGAACCCATTCCCAGAGTGTTCAGTCAGCTTGTTAAGGTGTGGGGTTGGGCAGGCGAGGTAAACTGGAGAGAGAGAGAGAGAGAGAGAGAGAGAGAGAGAGAGAGAGGGACGAGGGGATGGAGAAATGTCTGAGTGATGAGGTGGACGAAGAGGGGGAAAGACAGACACGAGGGATTCGGGCTAGCCAGTGTGAGGTAACAGGATGTATGGGAACGAGGAGCAGGAATAAGGATGGACACTATAACAGGATGTAACAGGCGAGGTGGAGACGAAACGAGTGGGAGAGCGGGTTTGAGGATGAAGTGTGGAAGTGGGGGAGGGGTACATGAAGGGATAGGTGACCTGATGCTCCAGTTTTCAGTTCAGGTAAATTGGTCGCGCTATCCCACACTCCTTATTCCTCCTCCTTTCTGCCTAATCTTGCATGGAAAGCCGCCCCATTCCATATCCTAGTTATCCTACAGGCCTTACATATTCAGTTGCTTCGAATCAAATCTATCCGAAATCTACATGTAGAGGTCAAACCTGAAAGCCTATAAGATATATCTTTTTTCTTTTTTTTTTTACAGTTGGTCTCTACTAGTGCAGGCTGGGCAAAGCCCAAGGCGAACACAGCCTTGGGATTCCTAGCGACTCCCGAGATGCATCACCGCATCCCAAGCTGCTCCAGTGGCTCATCCATCACGCACGCCCGGGACCATGTGGAGGATCCCAAAAGCTCCGGGAACCTCAGGGAGAGCATGTAGGCTGGGCGTGGGGGTGCAGCTTCACCTCCCACTGCTGTGTTGCGCTTCATCACTCGATGTTCTTTTTGTGACGCTTATTCCGCCTTAGTATTTGTTTTGTTTTTGTAAGTATTGTTTGGTGTGTGTTTTCTGCAAGTTGATCTGTATTTCAGATTTCATTTCTGATGGTTATGTTCCCTTGAGCATGTGTTGTTGCCCGCGCGTTTCCACCCACCAATTATTTTAGATTTGTGACATGAATTATTGCATGAATATTGCAATAATGTCTGCCTCACTCGACTACTTCACAAAGTAGAAATTCCTCACAAGTTATAGTCTGGTACTTTTCCTTCCAATTTACGAAATGGACTGTAATTGTTTGCACTCCAGTAAACCTCCAAAGAGCAGAAACTGGCCAAACGATAACCATCAAACTCAAGGCCTACTTGCCTTGTGGCATTTCACAATAAAGCAGGCCGAATCATTCTGGGTCTTCTTTGTGACGTTAACTCAATGAAGGAATACATAGTCCATTCTAGGGAACAAAGTAGCATAAACATGTGTCAGTGCTGGGACCCAAGCTTTTCGTTGGCCTGTTGCCAATCTAACTGTCTCGTTCTCCATAAGGTTCCTAACAGACATCGGCAGCCATTTCTCTCCATTTAGTTCCTGAAAATGTACGTTACATGGCATTGTTCTATGAACCAGTGAATGACAGAAAGAAAACTGAGCCGATCAACTTTCTAAGTGACTGGCCATCCACTGTGTGCTACTGCTCTTCTAGTGGGCCACTGTTTCAAAAGTTTTCGCTCTTGGAACAGTGGCTAGCTCCCTGACGTAGGATTTGCCTGTGGCTCCACAGTCTGGGAGAGAAAGCCGTGGATAATATCTCTGCATATTGCATATGCAGCAGCCAGCAGGCTGCCTGATTTGATTATTCTAAGTGGTCTTTATAGTGGGTAACATCCGAAACAAGTTACATCGTATTGATGCCCCCTTTTTCCCCGTTGTGAATATTGTATGCTGCCGCACCCTTCTCAACCCCTTCAGGAAATTGCATTTCCAATGAGGTTATCAAATTCAACCCCCCCCCCCCTTTTTCCGGCAAGAAAAATGCCTGTTTATTTTCATTTTTTTCTAGAGATGATATCTCCATGCTCTGTGCTCATCCCTGGAACATATTACTGGTATACTTGAGAGCGGAACGAGACAGGGGCTTAGAACGACAATAGTGGTTATGCATTAACTTGAAACGCTGCTCTGCAGTTTGATGTAAGATGCAACTGTGGTCCTGTTGAAAGCTATTATGTGTGGAGAATATACAATTGAGAAAGTGTTTCCCTTGGTGAACCGGTAGACATGCCACGAAGCCGAGTCAATTATTTCACACAGTCAGACCGTCTTGATTTCGTATGATTTTCTCTTATAGGACTTACTTAGTGTCACATGAGGACGGACGTTCTGACTATAGTCTCACGTTCCACTGTCGTTGGGTGTTTATTTCTGCACTGGCACAGCCATGTCAGTAACTCCGATAGACTTGTGGCCATAATCTTAAAAAAAAAAATCGACGCTCGACTACGAAACATGACCTATGAGACACTTGCGTTTCATTCTCTTGGCATATTGAATGAAGTAATCCCGAGACGGCACCGGTGTGCTCCATTTCGTCGGTATGTGAACGTCTGGGTGTGCGTGCATGTGTGTCGGGTCACGTGAGTGTGTGTGCGCGCACGCTGGCACCAACCAAAGACTTTTGAGCGGACATTGCGCAGAGCCTGGTGTTATGCATACCTGCGCTCCGGCGTCCCTTGGTGGCCCTTTTGTCTGCTTCTCGATGCTCTTTCCGTTCATTAGGAGACTGTGAAGGGCAAGGAAAGGGCCACTCGTCACCCAGGTCCTTTTTCTGACACCCGTCAGACGCCTCGCCTCCCGCTTTGAACCCCCCCAGGGGCTCGCTAGGCCAGCAGGCAGATCAAAGCACGGACAGAATAATTTGTCCTGCATGGCTCCCAGGTTTTTGGACAAGATCTAAGCCATTTTATCTACAAACAAAATACAACAAAGGCCTTACTGAAACGTGAAAAAAAAATACTTAGTCGAAAAAAAAAGGAGAGACTCCCCCGCAATGCACACATTTTCTTGGCTCCTCCGAACAATAGTGTGTCAACCTTGAAAGTGCTGGAGTGTTGCACTGAGAAATGAGGGACTTTACGTTACTGTAAGAGGCTTTGAATAATAATAATAAGAATAATAATAATAATCTTTATTTGTATAGCACATTTCATACAACAAGTGCAGCTCAATGTGCTTCACATAACAGAGAATACAAAAACATCTTTAAACAAATAAAAAAATATGATTGAAAATAGTAGAACTTTGATTGTAAAACATCATAAAATTACAAAGTATTTAGAAAACAATAATTATTAAAATAATATAAAAATAAAAAAAATAGAAATGAAATAAAATTTAATTTAATAGAATACAGCTTAATTGTCACACATCTACCTTTAACTTTTAGCATATTTATACTTAATGTTTAATTAAAAGCCTTATTGAAAAGGTGCGTTTTAAGATCCCTTTTAAAAGCAATGACTTGTTCAGCCTCACGAATATGGCTCGGAATGGAATTCCACAGTTTTGGGGCCAAATAGCTGAACGATGCTTCTCCGCTCCTCTTATAGTCTTGGATATTACCAACAAAGAAGCATTGGAGGATCTAAGGGCCCTGCCAGGTACATAATCAATGAGGCAATCTCTAATATATGTTGGTGCCAACCCCTTTAGTGCTTTAAAGACCATTAAAATGACCTTAAAATCTATTCTATAGGATACAGGTAGCCAGTGGAGGCCATAGAGAACTGGGGAGATGTGCTCGATCTTTTTAGTCCCAGTAAGAACTCTAGCTACCGCATTCTGAACCATTTGAAGTTTTTGAATTGATTTGCTTGGGAAACCTGAGAACAAAGCATTGCAGTAGTCTAAACGACTTGAGATGAAAGCATGCATTAATTTTTCTGCATTTTTTAATGATAGAAATGGGTGCACTCTAGATATATTTCTTAGATGAAAAAAAGGAGATCTTTCTAAAAGATTTATATGGGATTTAAAGCAAAGCTCTGAGTCAATAATTACTCCTAGGTTTCGCGCCTCGCTGGTGCACTGTATATTTAAGAGGCCCAACCTTGCAATAATGGGATCCCTCTGGCACTTTGGACCAAACACAATTACCTCGGTTTTATCATCATTTAATCTAAGAAAGTTCTAGGACATCCAAGATTTAATGCTTGTAAGACAGTTTGTTAGAGGGGAAAGACAATTTGGATCATCTGAGTCAACAGATATGTACAGTTGAGTGTCATCTGCATAACTGAAATTTGACGCCATGTTCCCTGATGATTTGTCCTAGGGGTAACATGTAAAGCGAGAAAAGAATTGGCCCAAGGATTGAACCTTGCGGTACACCGCAGGAAATCTCTTTTAACTCAGAACTATGTTCTCCTAAGGTGACAGAGAATTTTCTCCCTGTTAGGTATGTCTTAAACCAATTTAAAACAGTATGTGATAGGCCACACCAGTTTGCCAGACGATGCAGAAGTGTTTCATGGTCTATGGTATCAAAGGCAGCACTTATGTCTAAAATAGGAAGAATGGTAACTTTTTTTGAGTCAATGTTTAATTTTAGGTAATTTACTACTTTAAGTAGGGCGATTTCTGTGCTATGGCCAATACGAAAGCCTGACTGAAATTTCTCTAGAGTGAAGCTTCTGCTTTGCACATTCATGCTCAGGCAATTGATTTATATTATAAATATAACTATAGGTTGCATATGCACAGGTATCTGGGCGAAGTGATTCAGTTTTTTTGAGCGATTGAGTTTATCTCCAGCTGATGCTTGGCTCAGTTTATTTTGAATTGGCAATGATTATGAGTCTTCGGCTGAACAGAGGCAGAGAGACAAACGCATCGATAGAAGTCATTGTCAGATATTAGCAGTCACAGAGGACTCCACTGTATACTTTATTCCGACTCTGCTCGGGTGATTACTCATTTAACATCCATTTATCACCTAATGTCAGTCTTATTTATTTGCCCTTGGATAACACAAATTGCCTCGGAGCATGTTACAACCACAGATTAATATTAATGGTGTCTCCGTGGCAAAGTTTGTGTTTTAGAGTGCGCACGTTCCGTCGAATATCCCCGCTGAGTGTCAGGCGAAGGTAATTGAAACGCGTGGTTGTTCTTCGTCAAGTTGCCTCATAAATGTTAATGTGCATGGTATGGCTACGTGGCTCGCTGTAATGGCTGCCTGGGAGCTCAATCCTAACTTTAATTCTCACACTGTCCGTTTCCCTTGTCTTCATTTCCTGGCGTGCCTACACGTACTACATGTTTTTTTTTTCCTCATAAGGGGGGCTGAGCTGAGGCAGTGCAATGGAGAACAGCCTCACAACATGGCTTTGAGTTACTGTCTCCTTGATGGCCTGTGGTTAAAGAATGCCACCATATGGATTGCCTCTGATACTGACCCCACGCTGTTTTATATTTGAATAGTCAAATCTGAAACCTTTGTAGGAGGTGCCTATCATAAATATAATGACAAAAAAGAAGCTAAAGCCTAACCTGTGTTGTCTTTTACCCGCTATAAAAAGAGAATTGCTAAGATGAAATGTCAGTTTTGTCAGTGGGCAAGGTCTTGGGAGCGCCACCTGGAGCTGGAGGTAGGACTGGTGGATGAGCTGTCAGAGGGCCTTGTACATGAAGAGGGGGGCTAAGTGCAAAGGCCTCTCGTCTGTCGCACGTAAAAATGGATCCCTGTTCCATGAACCATGCGGCAGCTATGGGTAATTTATTGGGTAATCAGTTTGTTTCCGCGAGCGGGAGGCGGGTTCCTCCTCACTTCAGTTTGGAAAAGCACTCCCTCTCCAATTATCTCAGCCGACGTCCACCCTGTCACGCGACACAGTCCACCGCCTCTGTTGGAATGGGGCCGCTCTTCCTTTGATTCCGATCCGCTGTTTTTTGCGGGTGTGTGTGTGTGCTTAGTGTGAGGTGAGGGGGAGGGAGGAGGAGAAGGAAGAGGAGGTGGAGGGGGATGTTGCTCTCAAGACGTGTGTCAATTTCTGTGTCTGTCAGCCTGAAAGCGTGCACTTATTCCTGCCTGTCCCAGTGTGTGAGTCTGTGAGAAAGCAGAGGACGTATCCCCCCCCCCCCCCCCCACACACACACACACACACACACGCACACACAAAGAAACATTTTCTCAGAGAGATATGAAGAAAGCGATCCTCTCCGTTTGACACTGTGCAGAGCCTTCCGCGGGTAGGTGTGTCAGTGCATCGGTTAGCAGGGCTTTTTTTGTACCAGATCAAAGGCCAGGCAGAAGAAGACAATAAGACCGACTTAACCGCCAGTGTGTGAGAACTGCTCCGTCGGAGACACAATCCTCCCGCAAAATACAATAGAAACCCGGGATCGCGGGCCTCTCAGGAACCGCTTTGAACATTCCCTGGGTACTTTTGAGATACGCTTCTTTTTATACATACAGGCAGAGCACTTTGAAGCTCGATGCACACAAAGAGAAGCTTGGGAGCGTCCCGCCAAAAAGAGATGTAAGGGAGAAGTCAAGATTGTTTTGTCTCCCAAGACTATTATTGACAGGGATCCTTACGTAAAATTAACACCCAAAGTTAGGGTGTACTTTTTTTCAAGTCTTTTCTTGTTTTAGCGTGCGCTGCAGTGGCGGAGGGGTGAAGCAAACGCGTGACTCAGCGTGAATCCTCCCAGCCTTGGGCCTTGGGTTAAGACGCGTTAGATGCATGACAGGAGGACAATCATTGACATCACGGATGACGCGGGATAGTCCTCTTATGACGCCAAGGGATTTATCTCCTTCTCTCCTCCCTGAACGCTTTCTATGAGCGCCTGGGAGAGATAATAATAATAATAATAATAATACATTGAATTTATAAGCCTTTCAAGGCACTCTGTACAGGAGATCATAGATGGACTAAAGAGATGCAAATGGAGAGAGATATAAAAGGTGTAGGGAAGAGTTATAGAAAGAAAGAAAGAAAGAAAGAAAAAAGGAAAGAAAGAAAGAAAGAAAAAGACTAGGAATTAAAAAAAATTTATGAGAGATTAGAAAGAAGCGAAAACAAGACAGTTTATCTAAGAAATAGCAATCTAGGAGAGCTAATCTTGGGCAAACGGTAGAGCTAATCTCGATCGCGTCGTACCTGGTCGCTGCGGCCCCTTCACTCCTTTTTAAAAATTCACCGGGAGCTGCTGGGCGCGCTCGTCGCATATTTTTATTGGCCAGCGTGCCCTGGTGGTTAGCAGGGAGCCAGGTGAAATGCTAATGTGGTTAGCACTGGTCTACCCAGAATGTGGAGTGTGGCGTGTTGTAAGGGGAGGGAGGAAGCCCCGCCTCTTCCCCTCCAGCGTGGCCATGTTTAGCGCCGGAGGCAGCGCAGCGGCGATTGGGCTGCTGAACTGACCTGCCACTCAGTGTCCATGTGCAGCAGATTGGCGCGATCTTTCTCTCCATCTCTCCCTCTGCGTGGCCTACTCTTAAACTGTCGAGTTGTTTTTTTTCCTTCTGACTCCATTTTTCCTCCTCTTTACATCTCTTTCCTTCCCTCTCCGTCTCTCTCGCACTCCCTATTTTCTCTCCTCATCTCCTCTGTCTTTTGCTATCTCCATATCTCTAATTTGGGTCTCTCTTTTCATCGTTGTCAGTCACCGTGTGAGCCCATAACCACGTCGCACACGCTCAAGCCTCACACGTGGCGTCTTATCTCCATTTCCATAACAAACCATACTCGTTGGCACAGCCTCTCCTTCCTTTGACACACACACACACACACACACACACACACACACACACACACATAGAAACACACACATAGAAACACACACACCAGGGCCTATTCCAAGCCAGCCTGACAGATTGGGCCTGTGATGCGGAAAGCAATGAGCTGATTCCCGAGTCTCTGTGGTGCTGGAGAGAATGAGGCAGAAGGAAGATAGAAGGAGTGAACCAGGGACTGACAGGAAAAGTGAGTGGGTGGGTGACATTTTCATTCCGAAAGTTTATAATTTCTGCCTTTCTCTCATTTGCCAAGAATTCTGCCATTTTGAACAAAAAAGGACAAACATTCAGTGGCGGGACAGCAAATAAGCGGGCCTCTCTCTCTTCAGGTGCCCCACTGCCAACGTGTCCACACGGATGGCCATAAATAATTTTCAGCTAATGCTTCGCCAAACAGTGTCAAGTCTCCACCCCATCCCCCATTCCCATCACTAACTCTGCCGACCAATTTCCTCGAGCATCGACCGGTGGTCAATTCCAGACGCAGGGGGAGAGAGGCAACTCTTCTTCCCGATGGATTTTCACGTCACGCCGATGACGGACTGCAAATAGCCCGTCGCCAATCATGTCCCATTTTCCCGGTGACCTTTCTCCAGCCATCCCACCCAGCTCTCTAAAAGCAGGATGTGTGCTTAAGGAAGGCACGCACATCCAGTTCGTAGCCCCGTTGGATGTGAAACAAGCCCTGTGTTTCTACGGGGATGTCAGAATGTTATGCAAACCTGTAAGCCGTTGATCATCAAAGTGCATGGGGTCGGTGGAGTGTAACCGTGCATCGTCACCCTCCGTGTGTGTGTTTTTTGTTGAGTCTTCCTCAAGGAAGGCAAATTCCTCTTGAGTTTCAATAATTATGAAATATTTCCAAATAACTCACCCCTTATTGTGCTCAGCTAACCCAATTCTACCCTCCTTAACCTTCCAGCACGCGCACTCTCTCACACACACACACACCAACACACACATAAACCCAAAAACACACACTCACACACACTCTCCTCATAAGTCTGCTGTTACCATCCCTCCGCCGAGGTGGCTCAACCTGTCACTTCTTTCCCGTCTCCTTCTCCCTGCGCTCGGTTCATCTTCAATATCTCCCACAGATGACTCAATTCCCTTCCCGTATTTCCGCCCCCACACCATCTCTCCCTCGTTTCAATTTCATTTCCCCTGGGCCGGATCGACACGTCTGCCACAGACGGAGCTAACCGTCATCTGGATGGCTGGCTAGGCCATCGTGTTTCGATGCAATATCTGATCGTGGGCTGAGCGGGATTGTCTTCTTTTCGTGAGATCCTTGATCCGACTTTCATATGCGAGGGGACCGGCTGGTAACGGCATAAGGTTTTCTCAAGTGGCTCGCAGACGCCAGTGCGTCTCCGCTCTGCTAATAACGGGATGGCTATTTCTCCTGTCTTTGCCGCTCCAAGCTGGAGGGAGAGGATCTCCGTGGGTCCGGCTCCCGGGGTTCCTACTGCAGCCCTGACAACTGAAGCAGACGGACCGCTCTCTCTGATTCCGATAGCACAGCTTACCTATTCTCCTTCCCCTGGCTCGTGACGGGAGGGGGGTGGATGGCTAGGAGCTGTCACAGCGGCCTCTCTGTGTGTGTGTGTACATGGTGCGTGCGTGCACGTGTGTGTGTGTGTGTGTGTGTGGCATGCACAGAAGACTGTAGGGGATTCAGACGTCATTAGGGTCTAATACAGATGAGCGACTACCCCAGGGCACTGTGACACCTGGGTCATCTGCACATCCACATGGAAACCATGAGAGTGAGAGAAGGGGGGAATTAGGACTATGTGTGCCTAATTGAATTAATATGTGCTTTCTATATACAGCTATGCAGAGAGAAAGAGAGAGAGAGAGAGAGAGAGATCCCAGCTGCAGCCTGCACGCCTGGCTTTACCGCCTCCATAGTGTCCCAGCCCCAAACAGCTGTTCCCCGAAAACAAATCATTGCTGGATGAAACACCGCAAGAATGCACACCCTTGATCTGATAAAGATCGTTCTATCAATTTGTTTCAGCCCTTACGCAATTTGCTCAAAGCTTTGGAAGCGAAAGAGGCATGGAAAGTGAGGATTTTGACGTTCAACTGCAATGACACACTCGCCAAGAGCTCACCAGAGAAATAAGGCACTTGAAATTGCCTCCTATAAGGGTGAACAGAAATACAATAGTTGTGGGCCTTCACTTTTGCTGAATATGCAGAATATGAACTTTGTGGAATAAAGCGTGGCTCTGACATATACTGTATAAGTCGTCACGTGAATGAATCCCTCTCAAAACTGTTTAGCGTGTGTGTTTGTGTGTATGGTGTGTGGTGTACCACATCGGTCCACATGGTCTCTCAACATCAACCCCCCCCCCCCCAGTACTTGTACTTACCTTGGCTCATTCCAATGACGGGAGCCCCATCCGCATTGGCAAAGCCACCTCTTCCCTGAGTCTCTTTGTCTCAAGGACCCCCGAGAACAACACCTCCAGATCCGGCGGTTCATGGACTTCCGTCAAAGGATCCTGAGGCGCAGCAACATAAACCCCGCTCACCTGGGGCTCCCCCTGTTATCCACAGAGTCACACGGTGCAGACCATCAGAGGGGTCCAGGATGCTCGAGGCTCCCATCAGAAATAGAAAACGACCCGTAACTTTTGAGCCTTTGAGCCACCCGAGTCGAGCCGCCTGCGTCGCTGTGCTTAGTAGCGGAACGTTTGGCTACTGTGTCAGGGCCCCCCTGGTAACCGGAAGTGGCCCCAGAGACAACTGAGCGAGGTCGCAGCGCCCTGTCATCTTCAATCCATCTCGATGGGACAGCTGAACGTGTGTGTGTTTGGGTTTGTGTCGGTGGGTGATTGTGTGTACGCGTGCGTACCCTCAGGGATAAATGCGTGGGTCAACATACTGCCCGTTGTGTAAAGACCAACTCCACAGAAGGAGCCGTCTTGGTTCCTTCGCACACACTATTTCCCACGCGCAGACCGAAAAAAAGACAAAACAGTCAGCTGTGGTAGTGGCTTTGTAAAAACCAGGAGGTGACAGGGGCCTGACAGGGACCAGAGCTGTGTGACGTTAAGCCATCTGCATCCGGAGCACATAATGGACTGCCGTCATACAGTAATAGCTTCAGTAAAAGTAACCGCATCACTCGGCTGGTCACTCAGTGGCGCGCCACTCTCCATCCTACTGTAACAGTACTGATTGGTGAGCATGTCACGAAATAGGCGGTGTTCAGCGTATACATGATTTGCAACCGTGTCGTGGCTAGACAACATGGTATGGTCGCCCCTGTAATTTGGCCCGTATCAATCTTCCTAGTGAGTCTTTATTTACAATGAGAGGTAGATATGAGAGGTTGTGGGAATGTATAGTGGACACAAAGTGTGTATGCAAAGTGTGTCGAGAAAGGTGGTTGGAATATAAATTACCATTTAATTTAGATTCAGGTCCTAGGGGCAGATGAGGGGGATTTGGGTGCCATTGAGGACATCGCTGTCACCATGTAATCAGTATAAACCAGCCGTTTACAGAGGTAGCTGTAGAACTCCAGAGCCCATTTTAAAAAATGAACAGGAGGAGTTCACTTGGACCAAGACGGACAGCTTCCATCTTGCTCCAATCATGCCTCCAACGTAAACCGTGGACGCTATGCATGATTGATTGTGTAGTGTGTGTGTGTGTGTGTGTACATACTACCTATTTGCATGAATGCACTTGACAAACAATGCGCTCACTGTGTGTTTGAGCGGGGGTAAAGTCATGCTGAGTGGGGTCACAACGTTAAAGTATAGATGTACCTGTGTGTTGGTTTGTCAGTGCTTTGTATCATTACCAGATATCTCAAGAGTACAATGTGGGCAATTGGTCCAGCACGACATTGAGACAATAAGGTGGCAGCAGAATAGCTCCTTTGCACACCCCTGTTTGTTGGCTTCATTCAAGTTTTATGAAGCACTCTGGCTACATGCAGAAAATTAGATATGCAAATTGAACTTTGCTGTTTTTCTGTACCTCTGTAAACTACATAAATAGTATAGTTTATTTCCCAGTTGGAAGATTTTTTTTTATGATGAAGCTTTTTTCTTTTATGTCCGGTTAATGCAAGCACACAAATCATGGAATGAATGCATTGATTTTCTGAAAATAACTCAAAAGTGCTCTTGCATGCATCATTGCAATATTAAAAGGAGCAGGCTACCACAAATGAGGTTAAGTAAGCTTCATCTAAGTATTCTAAACAAATAATTTTTCCCCCTCGCAGAGTTAGCAAAAACACAACTGAGCAACTTAAACTAAGGTAACATTTTAAAAGGTTTGTCAGTGCAATGTAACCATGAAATAAGACAACAGAAAAACGGTTTTGCTCTCTAAGATACAAATGCCCCCAATGTACTCTTTAAGGTTCAGCAACAACCTTGCTGAGTTAGACCTTTCTTTGCGAAAAAAGGTACAGATACATTTTTGGTTTGAATGGCCACACGCTTTTTCAACTCACTTATTCCTAAGGGTAGACTGGTCAAACATAATCAGTGTACTGTAGTCACATCGGCAGCTCTATTACGCTACCAAGAAGAACATTGTGACGCGTCCGTATTTCTCCTGTAAATAGTATCGTCTTGTCATTTTCAATCTTGCCACGGCATGGTGGTTGAGGCTGGACTTAGACAACAATGCTCTATTTTATGGGAAAACTACGGTGGCCCTGAGAGGCCAAACGCATTGCAACTTCAGAAAACACATGCAAATAGACAAAGCACTAGCAAATTAAGAAAACATCTACGTAAATTTGACAACACATGCGCAGCATTTAGAAACACAACACATTACAGAAACGCTCTGCAAACACAAAAACAACACATTACAGAAACGCACTGCAAGTGCAGAAAACACAACACATTACAGAAATGCACTGCAAATCCAGACAACACAACGGAGGTCCTATGTTCTTGTGTTATCCTTGTCACTTTTAGGTGTCCTCTGGAAACGTTTCCCTTGTGTTGCCTTGCAGCGCATTTCTGTCATGTGTTGTGTTGTCTGTATTTGCAGCTCGTTTCTGTAATGTGTTGTGTTTTTGTATTTGCAGTTTTTGCAATGTGTCCCCTGGAAACATTTCCCTTGTGTTGCCTTGCTGCGCATTTCTGAAATGTGTTGTGCTGTCTGAATTTGCAGTGCGTTTTCAAAATGGTGCGCATGTGTTGCCAAATTGATGTAGATGTTTTCTTAATTTGCTTGTGTTTTGTCTATTTGCATGTTTTCTAAAGTTGCAGTGTGTTGGCCTCTCAGGGCCACCGTAGAAAACAGACACTGAAAAGTGCAGTGTAAAAATGCAAATTGCCTACAGGTCTATTTCAATCATATTGGATGGTGAAACTTTGATTCATTTTTAAGGAAACCCCTGAGCGAACATTACCTTAAGTGGAATAAGCAATCAGTCAAAAATGTGTTCTTTAAAATACATGCTATAGCCTATACTAATTGAATCGCTACTAACTTAACTCACAAGCGTCAATTGGTGCCTTTCAACCATAGATATAGAACACTGTGCTTTCAACTCTGACTAGACACAGGCTTCAATGAGACATTATCAAAAGATTGGAGACATTATTAATCCAAGGCAACAAAATAAATGCTCATTTTAAAACAACCATCCAAATGCATCAGACTTAGGACAAGCTTCCCTTCATTTAATCTGTATGGGCATGCACCTCTTGATGTGAGTTAATTGAAAAATACACAGCTAGAGTAACCTAGAGAAGGATGACCAACATGCAGCTCTCGTCTTCACTTGTTTAGTATTCAGTGAGTGAGAGGCGTGCGCTCTCCCTAGTGGAGCCCCAAGACATTACCAACAGATTGACGACCTATAAACAGACAAGATGTGCATCACTGCTGCAAGTACTATACTTTTCTATACTTTTCACACCTACTAAGAGTAATGATTCTCGTCCTTTCAAAGAATGTTTGGCGAATGTCAAACAACATTTTTACTTTGCTCATAAATCAATATCAAGGACTATCTGAATATTAAAAGAATAAGGCATTGTCTTCACAGTATGTAGGGAGGAGAACACCTCGTGATGTGCATAAGGCATCAAAGACATCAGACACATTCGCCCTTTATGCGATAACCAATTACTGCGTGCACAAAACACATCTATGACAGATTCTTACGTGCACTTTAAGTTATCTCCAAGCCACTGCCTCCTACCGCATAGCGGGACTGCGTTATGCAGCAGGTGGTGGAAACAGGAAACAGGGGAAGACGCATGTTCATCTCACTCCATTGAAGTCCAATTGGAAGTGATTCATTAAAGAGACTAAAGCGCCAACCATTGCAACTGGAGGGTATTAATAGCTTTTTACTCACTTGAATATTAAATTCCTCTTTGAACTTCGTTCAGTACAATTACATTTAGTCAGTACATTGGCTATAAGATGTCATTCCCTGCCCTGCACCTATTGTCAGCGTGCTACTTTGAAGCCCTGTCATAACCTCAGCTTTTGTCTGCAAGCCGTTCTCAGCCCCGACTGTGTCTCAGTCCAGATCAAAAGGCAGAAAGTTGGGTTGATTAAAGTTTTTTGTTTTGTTTGATGTCCGTCATTCAAGTTGACTGTTGCGGCGGTCAGAGACAAGATCATGGCATGTTCAGCCTGAAGCAGCTGGTGGTCATGGACAGGTGGAAAAGTTTGAAGTACTACCTCCCTTACTTCGAATGCTAAGCCTGCCAACTCTTCTCACCGATTTTTTTTTTCAATTTGCTATTACACGATTAAATGTAGATTGTATTTCAGTGCAATTTTGAATTGGTCATTGATAAAAAAAAAAAAAGATCCTGTGTGTAATTAACTAATCCATTTCTCAAAAAAAATATCTTTACTTAATACCCCTTCATAGGAAACATGGAGAAATGTCTATAAAGCTCAATCAACGACAATTTCTAACAAATTAAATACAATTTAGCAACAATGGTTTATAGGTATTTTGCCTTTGTAAAAGTTAAAAGAGTCATTTAGTTGAGAGTGTGAAATGTAGATTGTCACAGTTCCAGAGGTGTCCATTCCCCAGGGGATGAGTCCCTTCGCATTAGATGTACTCCACTTGCCGAAGATGTTATCGATTAGATAACCATGACTAGGCTTTTGCCTTTACACTTTGGTCTGGCTGACGAGCACGGGATTGATTGTATCTGACGCCCAGGTTCAAACTGTGGCTACATAGCTTTAAATCAGGGCCTGTGCACTGAACAACCGGCATCTACTCCCCCTTCCATCTCTTTTCCTCTGACAATCACTCAGCTGAGGCAGTGACCCAAGAGATCTCCAGTAAGAACATTCTGTGGTGTGGAAAAGACCTGACAGACACCTGGCAAAATAGAGCCCCCAACAGGAGGGACAGGTACTAAGGGTTGCGAGGGCGACACACAGGAGGGTGTGGATTGGAGGGGAGAGAAGATGGAGCCTGCAGTCTAAGCCGACAGACGGAGAGGGTGTGAGGAAATGTGAGAGTCAGGGCCGGGTCAGATCGGTGACCCTTCACGCTACGGGTCAGTTCTCCAGAGCCGTGGGGGTCAGCTCACACAGCTTAGACTGAGAGGGAACTGAATGCTTTGGCACCAACACATTTGGATAGCTTTGGCTCTCAAACCGAGTTCACCCTACACCTAAGCTTGCCAGATGCCTTCTCATAGGGAGTGTTTTAGTTCAGTGGGGCCAGCACCCACTTGCCTATGAGATAGATACTTTCCATCTGTACCAGAGTTATTAGAGTCTCACATACTTTCCCCCCTTAAAGGGCAACATCATCATTCTTGGAAATAAGAATTGTCCTCGTTGCATACCTCAGAGTTGTCCCTCAGACACGTTTTCTGATATTCTCTAATTGATTCATGACTTTTCAAATGAGTAGTCTTATTTTTTTTTGCAATTTAACATTGTTTTTATTGCATGGAGAAGAACTCCATCTAAGCTCATGCACTAACCAAACTCATACATTTTCATTGAAATCTCATTCTGATGAAAAACGTTGCACTACGTTTCTGAAATGATCACATATTGAGCAGTAATTGCATGTAAATAAACATATCCTGTTCTGAAAGAGATATGGCAAAATGGTGCAATCTTTCAAAACACCTGAATTCTTATATTAATCACAATTAGTGTGTCCAGATGAATGTGATTTAGAACAATTATATATATCTCTATGGAAATGCTATAAGTGAAAATAAAAGCCTGATACAATGTTTTTGTGTAAAACAACTAATTAGCTTGCCTTTCTCACATACGGTATCGCTCCATCCTAGCAGCAGCAGCAGCAGCTGTGTTTATTTTTTTTTGGCCGTCATCATCGTTGAACTTTGCCTGTATCGCATGAACAAAAGTGAATCTAGTGTGCGTATGCATTCTCTCTCAGCGTAAGTAGATTACAGGCTTACTTTTGCCAATTTGTGTATTGTACCCCCTTAACTGTTAATCTCTCACTATCCAAGACTTCCTTTTTGCATTTACGTGAAGAGATTTTCTTCTCTCCTTCACCTTGAGGTGCTCTCTTTGAAGTGAGACTGTAACATCACTTTACTCTAGGGCGCCGCGAGTGTTCAGTCTCACGCCCCACATACGTGTCCTCCTCACTCATTCTCCCTCTTCTGTTTATTTATTTGGTCAGAAGCAAGGACGAGGGGAGGCATTTTGGGTTATTATGCCATTAGACCCTGTTATCCATATAGTTCTTAGAAGCAACTGTGATATTGTAGCTTTTATTATGCTCAGGTACTTTGAGAGTTTGCACCACTTAGGTATTTATATATTTATATTATGGCTAAATAAGGTGATTCACTGTCTGACTTGGAGACAACGACGCATACAACACCACACACACACACACACACACACACACACACACACACACACACTGCTACTTGATTCAGCTCATAATAGGCTTTTCTTTCTGCTCTTGGCCAGCGGGCAGACAATAGGATTTCAATCCCGTGCAGCGCTACTTTGTCTGATGCCAGACTTTTAATTGACCCCTCAGACTACCATGATGATTGTCATTTCTGTTGGGGTGGGGGGAAGCATTACTTACTTTCCAAGACGAACACACATACGGTACAAAGCAAAGTACTTTTTTCTTTTTTTCTTTACTTTCTCACTCTTTCCTTTTATCTCCAAACCATCACTGATATGTTTTCCTTTCGTCATCTCCCCATCCTGTTTTTCCTCTCCATGTCACACTCATGTGTCTCCAATGGTAGACCCGGGATAATGGAAAGGGAGTTCAAAGTTACAAGTTTGGTTTCATTCGTCATATATCGGTATATTAGTACAACGCAATGACAATGAAAGGGAAACCCGCCAACTCCATAAATATGCAAGATAAGAGAAAAATGATAAAATAAGAATAAAACCATACCTATATGTTTAAGAACAAACAGAGGTAGGTGGAGTTCTCATTCATTCAATGATTCCCCTGGCCTTGGTCCTGCACCCCCGTGGTGTAGATGTCCTTGCGGCCTGGGAGAGCACGGCTGGTGACGCGTTCTGCAGAATGTACCACTCTATTCAGGTCCTTCGGCCCCGCTTGGTGCTGTTCCCAAACCAGCCGGTGATGCTCCCTCTCAGGATGCTCTCAATGGTACAGGAGTAGAAATGCCTTAGGGGCGGCTCTGCCACCATCGGTGTGTGTGTGTGTGTGTGTGTGTGTGTGTGTGTGTGTGTGTGAGTGAGTGAATGGGTGAATAAGAGGCAACATTGTAAAGCGCATTGGGTGCCATTGAGGTGGAAAAGCGCTATATAAATGCAGTCCATTTACCATTGAGTATCTGTGGGGAATGGCCTCGGGTGTCTGATGTGGAACAGTCTCTGCCCAGCACTCCTCCCTGCAGTGTCTCTGTAGTGACCTGTGACGTGTGCACCAAGTTGTCCACCCTCTTCACCGTTTGATGTTAAGGGGGCTGTCACTCCTATCCCCGCTTCCAGTACCAGCTCCTTGGTCTTGCTGATGTTCAGGAGGAGGTTGTTGTCATGACACCAGTGGATGACCTCATGCTTATAATGTCCATCACTTTGCATCTTTCCTTCTTTTTTTTCCTTCCCATTGTCTTTGTTTTGCCCCCTCTCTCTTTTCTTGAAATCACACGTAATGTATTTTTTTGGTGTTTGCCATGCATGGGCTCGCTCTGTACAATTATCCCCCTTTATCTACATCTCTCTGCTACTTGACATTCATTTCACAGAGAAAAGGCAACGCCGTGATCCTTATATTGTGTGTGTGTGAATGTTTATGTGTCTTTTTGTAGTTTTGGTAGCCTGGGGTATATCTGTTCAACCGCATATATAGGCAACAGGCTGTTTACCTTGTTCGGATGCTGTTAAGGGGAATTTAGACAAGAAAGCTCTCCAACCACTGCTTATTGTTCCCGGTGAGGATTTAATGGGTGCCATTAGTTCTGTGCTCCTGTGCCTCCTAGGCCCGTTGATTTAAACCCCCCCTGGCGGAGAAGAAAGAGGGGACCGGTGGGGCAAAAGTTTTCCTCGAATATAAATCCACTCCAGCTATTGATTGTTCAGCTTGCACCCAGTGAGCGTTCCCTATCACTTCACCTGTAATTTATTTACATAGTTCTCAGCGTTGTTTTACTACCGTCGAGGGCTATCTTTCCCCAGAGGGGTTTACCTCACCCTCGTTCTGTCCCACAGACTTGCAGACAAACTCACACACACACACACACACACACACACACACACACACACACACACACACACACACACACACACACACACACACACACACACACACACACACCCACACACCCACACACCCACATACGGGTAAACATTGTAGAAAACCCCCCAGCAGCAGAGAGCTTTTCTTCAAGCAATAAGGCACTCTTATTTATGGGTGCCATTACATGTCCCTTGTTTTTCCCACTGCAGGGATTTCCCCAAGCAGGGAGATGGGGCTTAATGTCAATCTCTCCAGTGTTGTTCGCTCATTGAGAGAGTGTCTCCCTGCCGTATCTCCCGGTCGTTGGTGTGACTCGCCTGCTGAGGAACTCCCACAAATCTACGGCACGACGGTGACGATTAAGGGTAGGTAACCGGCAGGACTGTCACCAATCACAGTGTTCTTAAACAGCCTGCCTGAGCCTGCAAATCAATAATGTGCCTTTTGGGGGGGGGGGGGGGGGGGGGGGCACTGAAGAGGGGAAAGGTTTCCTTTCTGTTTTTATTTTTGGATTCAAGTGAGTATAAATATAAAAAGTACCTCTATGTTTGTTGACGGGCTAAAAAGATAAATAAGCACAGAAAGACCATGCATTACATTATTCGGTTACCCCTGTATAAATAAATAAAATAAAACTAGGCTCTTAAGACTAGGCTACATTTTGACCCTACAGTATGTCGTCAATGACAATTTATTGAGAAATGGTATTATGAAATTCACAAATTTAAAACTCCTTATGCACTCATTATTCGCTTGTGCATGTAGAAGGCTGTCAACAAACTTTCAAGTTCTACCTGAAATAAACAGTTTTATTAAGTGGTGTGAACAGAGAGGCAGTGTGCTGGCTGAACTTTACTTTGCGCTGGTTTGTACAGAAGGTTTACCCAGCGCATTTCTGGCTACCTGGTGAGGTCGTCGGAAGCGAGCAGCGCAGGGAATCAATCAGAAACAAGTCATTTTAAGTCTCCACAAGAAGAGAAATGGAGTGTAACAAGCTTTGAGATTTGGACCGAACCACTTGTGGGATTCTGATTGTTGGTTGGACGTCCTTCTGATGGCAATCAGTCGACATTTTGAAATTGTCAAGTTCCTTTTTTTTCCCCCAGATTTGTCTGAGGGCCTGTGATATCTGTTAGTGAGAAAAGCCTACTGGGCGGTGAACCTGCTGAGGTCAGTTGCAGAGACGAGCTCTAATTGGTCCCCACGAGAGATAAGAGGCATACTGACTCCCTGTAACGCAGGACCTGAACTTTGGCAATCAAAAATAGACTTCCCAATCCACAACGGATGTTTTGGACTTCTCCAGTCTATGGCTGTAGCAGTCCATCGACAAAGATGAGGCAGCTGCACAAGCTAGTAATCAATGCAATGTGAAACAATTTTGTCTTCTGCTTGTTTTACACACTGCAAACACAAACATTTACCCTTGATGTTAAGTCACGGCTTACTTCTGTGAAAAATAACGGGTTCAGGTAATAAAAAAACATAAATCAGTGTTTTTTTTTAATTTAACAGCTTTTTTAAGGTAATCTGTTTAGAAAAAAGACTTTACACCGAACAAAAAGGCTGTTTCATGCTTCTGCGAAGATACACGTAGCTACGCAGAGAAGGGGATTCTGGGAACTGATATCCAAATTCACAAAGTTGATCTCAGAAAACAGAAAACGTGATATCCTAATGAGAAATGGTGACATTTGAAAGTGTCTTTTGGAGATCAAAAATGGTGTTTATGTGTTTCAAAGGCTTGCAAAACTCCACTACCAAAGGCTTCACGCTCACCTGACGGACGCGCTTAGTGCGCATTGTAAGAGAGAGTGGTGCAAATGGAGAACTGACTTAGAGGGAGGAGAATGGATCTGGTTGGCCCATCTAAATGGCCAAGGCGACAGGGATTTAAATGTATGCAGGGTCTCCAACAGGTACAACTGCTTAGACCTGTTCAGTGCAAGGACATCAATGGGGTTGCTGGTTCAGCGCTATTCAAGAGGAGAATTCAAGGGGAAAGACGGTCAAACATGTCCCAAAGTATGCGTTTGAAAAGGACATGAAAACAGCTGCTTGTTGGCAGCTTGATTCACTGTCTTGGTAAAACGTTCCTTTATGAGTAAAAACAAAACATTATTGGTAGTTTGTCAGTGAATAGCATGGTACCGTGCACTGTTCCCAAGCAAATAACTGAATCTACCACTTGTACACAGAAAAATGACGCTCGCCATAACACGCATACAGGCACACAAACACTCCTCCGTCACCACACGAAGACATAATTTCATTTTCTCCTGCAGCAGTCCAGTGTCAGGGCAGTGTTGTCTTGATGAAGAGTTTACTCAAGGCTGGATAGCTTATTGAGAAGGTAAGACATGTATTGATTCCTTCCTGTGCAGTTGTTATGGTTTTTTTGGGTTTCTTTTTTTATCCTTCCACCAGACTTTCTCTCTCACTCACTCACTGTATTGCTTTATTTGCATCAAAGACTCCACAACACCTTTTTTGGTCAATATTGTTTGTTTGTTTTTATTTGAAATGTAATGCTCATCGTTATTTATTTTGTATTCATGCATGTTGGAAAATTGTTAACAAGGGCCGCAAATACATTACTACTACTACTGATATTATATTATGTTCACACATGTTTGGCTCTTTAGCTCTTGCTTTCCAGAAGTGATTTTAGGCTGGTATTCCCAGTCATTCGGCCATTGACGATTTTAATAGCTGCAATTTAAGATTTAAACCATTAAACAGTCAAATAGACTCTGAGGTTATTGATTAGGTTCTACTACTAATTGTCAATTGCATTTTTTTTATTTATTTGCAAATAAAAAACTATATAGATACAGTATATTGAAACTGAGTTGAAAACATTAAAAACAAATGAAATGGTTTAGAAGAAACCATCTATCGCTCTACAATGTAGGAACGACTTGTAAGTATTGGTAAAAGAACAAACGTATGATCGTGAATCCACAAGTGGAGGGGAAATCTAATAGTTAAATTGTCTTCTGGAATGCTTGGTGGGTCGAGCATGGGTACTCTGTATAACAAAAACATGTCATGCACTAGAAAACATGCAATTTCCCTGCGGTGTTACAGTCACATAGGTTTTCTAAGCCTCCAAGCATTGCTTTCTCAACAGGACCATTTCACCATCAGTGAGACTCGGTAACCACCATCACCGTAGGGTTGGTTAAACTAGCTCTTTCCCACAAACATTACTCTTCTTGCAGGCCGTTTGATGACAGTAGTCGCGGTGCTCTACTCCGCATTTCCAAACCCTTTAGTGGCTTGCATCAAATTAGGGGACGCTTTCCCAGAAACAAACAGCTGGCGCCCGGCCCACACTTGAATAGGTAATCATTCATGATAAAATGGCCTAAACTTGGCTGCCTGTTTGTTAATGAACTGCTGTGGAGTTTGGGAGTGAAGGAGACCACCATCCTACCTGTGTCAAGGACCAAACAGAGGACCAGAGTCTTGCTCTCTACCCGTCTATCTTTCTATTGCCTTCGAAACAGTACAAAAAGGGGTAAAAAATTTGAAGGAACTCAATAAAACCCCGAACTAGTTCCCATCTAAGTCTTTCTAACCCATTGGAACCTTAGCTTGGGGAATAGGCAGAGAGCAGTGGATTGGCCAATGTTGTTTCTTATAGTAACTCTAAATCTCCCCTTTGGGTTAATCCAGCGCTTCTTTTCCAGTCGGCGAGAGGCTGTTTGCTGTCGATAGAGAGGCCCATCTCCAGAGTTCTCCACTGGGACGCAGTGTCAGGGTCTTCCTGGCCCTTGTCTCTCCTCGCTCCTCACCTCGGATCAATTACAGCCTCCTTAAACCTAGCCGGCCCCCAGGGAGAGGGCACTCCCATCCTCAGAGCCCAGGTTCAGTGTCTACTGTCGGGGCGGGGTGTCAGAGCAAGGCACTCAGGCTCGACGGATGGACCAACGTACTGGGACTCGTGAGGGGTTGGTGAAAGAGGCCGGAGGTTTGTCCAACATGGAAACCGAATGGACAGAACTATATGTGATGACATATTGAGAACACGACGCAGTTATTACATACAATGATTGATTGTTTGTTGGTTTGTGGGTCTACATATATGTGCAGTGCACCATATAAACAGCATAACGCGTGCCGTTTCTATTTCCGTGCTTTTAGTTCATTGCTGTACACAACACTTCCGCTGACACTCAAACATTGAGATGTAAACACACCATCGACCGGAGGCTTGTCTGTAAGGTGCCTTCAGCTAGTTGACGCAGTACAGCTCAGACATGTACGGCGATAGTCGCGGTTCAGCTGCCACGTGACGTATATGATTGTGTTTGTGCAGGGGATCTACACCTTGTCCCCGTGTGGCTAAGTAAAGGCTCTTTATTCTGTGGCGCATATCGTGTTCCCATCCATCCGGACATGTGCCCTGGTGTTGTTTCGTCTCATTCGTATGCATGTATAACCTGGCACTTTGAGTTGACTGCTGGGGGTTCCTGCATTTTTAAACCACTCTGACGACTCATCAGTGCATTCCCCCCACCGTGGCATCTGGTGCACAAACGATACATCATATTTAATGAGCAAGTGGAGGAGATACCAGACATGATGTGAGAGCAGCTATTCTTTAATATCTTCCTCCTCAAGTTGACACAGATCAAAGTGGTGAGATCGCGTGGGGGGTTAGATGCACCTGCCACGCCATCACTCAGGCTGTGCGGCAGAGTTTTGCCTCCTCCCCGTGACACGTGCGTTTGGGCCGTCTAACTGTGCTTGATATCCCCGTGGATGTCAGATAGGCTATTGAATAAAGCATCCGCGTGGCTGTATTGGTGGTATAGCCAGCTTCATGCTATCTACATGGGTTGATGGGAATCTAAGACTCTAGCATTCGTTTTGTATGACTACTTGATTTTACCGGTCTTGGTGCTTCTTAGGTGAAATCTGAAAACAACAGATCAATGTTGCCCCCTTTCTTCTGTTGGATCAAAACACACGTGAAGGCCCTGATTGATGTTTTAAAAGGTCAGACCCACTGGATATTGTCCCAAGGCTTCCTTCTTATGTAATGTACTGCCACTGTTTCGTCCGTCTGTCTGCCACAGGTCACTCTGATCTTTTGATACAGATTGTTACGTGCGGACAGATGGACCAAGTGGATCTTTGTTATGACATCACTTGTAGGAAATGTCGGTGTGTTTGTCCTTCACGTCTTTGTTTCCCTCCAGTTGTCCACAAGCATAAACTTGTCGAGGGAGGTCTTTGACAATCTCATTGTGTTTACATGCTGAAATATTCATGCCAGTGTAATAGTGGTATGTTTTTATAGAAAGAAAAAAAAATTTAAGTTTGTAAAAATGTGGCAATATATATTTTAGTAGCACTAAAGGGCAAGCTGATGAATACAATCGCTGGAAATACTTTCCCCTGACCTAGCTTTCCAAGCCACCCCTCCTCTACTTTCCCCACACACAAAACACACAAAACACACACATACACACACACACACACACACACACACACACACACACACACACACACACACGTCCTGTGCCAGTCTGGCTGAGGTCACACTCCTTATGTAGTGTCTTGCTTATCAGCAACAGAGTTGAAAGGGCAGGAGGGTTGTTTGCAGGATTGTTTGAACTGGTGGGACCAATATTTCTGCTAGCGCCAATACATTTCCTTCCTCTCTGTCCTCATAATGCAAACGTAAAGGAGACAAATACTTTGTAGCTTTAGCTATTTTTTTTATACACTTTATTTTTTAGTTCTATTGTCTGAACAATGCAAATGGTTACATTGTAATGTCCTTTAAATACACATATTCCTTAGAGCGACTATGCTGTTTTTGTGTTGTTTTCATTTACATGACCGCATTGACCTTCCCACAGCAATTAAAATTCACTGGTCCTTCGTAATCTCCACGGTAATTAAGGGGGGAACTTTTAAGTATTTATTTTTTTATCAACATATGTCCCATTTACATTTAAATTAAATACGAAAATGTGCTCTTTTCGTTTCATGATCAAAGCTGCTGCTAATGGTTTGTCGTGTGAATAAACAGCTGAATTTGCTTAGTAAATTGAACCTATAGTTAAAGCATTACATTATTTTCTGCTAATTAAAAGGGATGCTAATATGCACATTACGCAATCCCCAAATCCCTATGGTATCAAGCCTAGAGGAATACTACAAACAGATGTCTGTGCAGAATGAATTTGAAAGTATGAATTAAGGAATATTTGTTATTTATTCAATAACACCACATTAATTGTTAGAATGAGCATGTAACAATCTGTCGATTGTGTTCTGTTGAGGAGTGTGTTTTGTGTTTATTGACCTGTATTGCTGTGGTCATGAAGACGTGGGTCCATTTGATAAAAGCAATCTAAACATTTCGCTTTAAGAGACATCTGTTGACTGCCAATGAATGTGAACATGCGATGCATGACAAAGAGTGAGATGTGGTAGAGGAATTCCAAGCTGGATTTAGGACTTCAGTTTGAGAAATGAGGCAGACCTTTTTTTTTTACTATTCTTTCCAACTTTTCTAATAGACATCATTATGCAAAGTCTTCATTAAAGTTGGAATTTCTCCAGCATGAAAAAATTTAATTTATATAGCAGTATCATTGTTCAAAATAACTAAAATATTGTGGCATCCTGTGTGTGGGTAATAAGGACCACCGATTTTCTACAATCATTCCATTGCAAGCCCCTTGAGCTTAGTTCCCCAGTCCTGTTCTATTATAATATCATTCAAATCATCTTACATCATCATATCCATCTTAATACATGCAGACCTCACTCCTCACTCCACTCCTCCGGCAGCTATTATTCTCTCTCAATTTCTGTGATCAAACCTGGGTGGATGTTCAAAAATATCAAGCTGTGGCACTGTGGTGCCATACAGAGGTCTTTGAACTGAAACCTTAATACAAGCAGAGTCACAGTAACAATTCAAAAATATCAGAGGTTTAGCTGTGGTAGGAAACAATTTAAAAGAACCTTTTGCCAAACCATAGCTGCCCTGGTAGGCATTTTACAGAAAAGTAAAGAAAACCTAAGCACTACTGGAAGGGGTTCAGTGTGTTAACATTTCTCATTTTGAGCACCTGCTCCTCATTGCCTGTGCATGGTCCTGGCTTTAGTTTGATCACACTTTAAAACACCTGGTCATTGATTTATTTTTTCAATAAATAGCAACCATTCGAGTTCATTCCAAAGGGATTTGTGAGCTCACTGTATATCTCTTTGCTTTTTCTTTTGACGGAGAAAGGATGAGGTGACATCAAATCACAGTGGCTCCCTGAGATCTGACTACATTCTGCAGTTTTACGCAGCTTAAGCCCTCTAATAGCAGCATGCGCCGTGGCCTGGTATATTTCCCCGCAACACTTTCACAGCTCAGCATGAGGCCCCTCAGTTAAAAGGCTTATAAAAACCGCCATCACCCTCAAAGGTGGACGTGAAAGCCTTCTCTAAAAGGGCTAGGGGAATTGCCGTCTGTTCAAGGTGGCTGGAAATTGTGTGCCGAGTGAGTGCGGAAAAGTACATTGTAGACCTATTCATTCGTGGCAGCCATCTCTTTCATGCGGCATTTATGGGGATTAGGAGTCCGATACAAAGAATGAGTGCTTGGCTAACAGCCCGTGGCCCAGTTTCTTAATAATGATAAATGGAATTTGTGCTTTTATGACGTTTTAGCATTGCCTTTTCAATACGCTGTCTTAACTTTCCCTAAACCGCAGTCACTTCATACCCTAAAAAAAGGGGCTAGTTAGCCCACTTGGAACGGCGAATGGAATGGGCAGAACCAACCTTTTATCAAACTTTGGAGCAGTTTAAACTGTTAAGCCTGTTGGTAACTTTTCCTATACTGGCCACATAAGTTGAACTGCCCCCCCTAGGACTCCATGTAAGGATTTAATTAGCATGCAAAGCCCTCCTTTGCGTTCTAACTCATGCATACACCCGTAAACGTTCACATCAAAGCAGCCCTGATGGGCCTCAAAGCCTATCCTCTTAACAACAGGAGATGTTAGCTGATTAAATAATAATATAACCTGTTTTATGAGGCAGAAAATGTCTGGAGAAACATCTGTGAAACAAGTTGCATATTAAATATGCAAAAGTCGCATTCAAAATTCCGTTTTGCACGGGATGGCAAGGCTATAAAGAGAATTCTGAGCGCGGGCCCCCAAGCTCAATCAAGCCCCTGCCATTATCCATATCTGACAGTCAGGGCCAAATGAAGCTGCGCTCTGTCCGAATGTCCCATTCTTCGAGAGCTGCAGTTAGTGTGTCCAGGTCGGTCAGCCCCCCCCCAAGTGACTCCTGTCAGCGGGGAGGATGACGATGGCAGTATTAATGAGGCATTTAAATTTCTTCTATTTTCCTAGAGGCTCGACTAGTCTAAAGGGTTCATTAATAGCGTCTGTGTTCTGAAGAAGGAGCCTCTGGATACACAGCAGGCTCCCCAAGCAAAAGGGGAGATGTGGAAGGAAGAATTTGGGAGGAAGGGCTGGTGCGCTGGGGTGGGGGTATAGAATGGGATAGTGGACACAATGCCAGTAGACAGATTAAAGAACTCTTATTTCAAAGGCTTCTTCGTAACTGCGGATTTCCCACTCCCCCTTTTGAAAAAAAAAGAGTACAGAACTCAAATCTTTATCATTATTTGCAAGGATCTGTCAGTACGAAATATTGTTCAATGGTACTTATGGCAGTTTGGTCAAATGATTGCTGAAAATCACCTGGTGGCACAAACTCCATCTGTTTAACGTTTTTCCAATCACATCTGCCGTATAAATAAGCAGCGGACCAGTCTAATATAGCAAACATTTTTATGATTCTGAGAAGATATTTATGTTTAGCATAGACATAGCACAGACTGTATATTTGAGAACCGAAACAAACATTGTTACCCCTCAAAGTTCATGTTTTCTTAGATTCCAAAAATATTTATTCATGATGATATTCTTTGAAGCAACAGAAATCAGAGTTGCTCATAAGTCTCTGGTCACAAGTTCAAGTCAAGTCTCAAGCCTTTGGTCGCAAGTCCAAGTCAAGTCAAGTCTCAAGTCTGTAGCAAAACCCATTTGCAACCACAGGCTTTTGAGAGAAGAACTGCTTCTAAGCTAATGTTGCAAGCTGTATCAATCTTTTTTTCTGAACATAGAGAGGGTGCCTTAAAAATGTACGTATATATAGTAACAAACCGCAATCCAATCAGAAATAACATTACTTTATTTTGCCATATGTAGTGTAAATACATTAACATTAAGTAGCAAACTGTACAGCATTGTTTTAAACAAATTACTTACATAGACTATAATGTGATAATTGAAATGGTCATTTCAGATTGTAAACGCACCCATAGCTGATTAATCATCAGGCTAACTATTAAGCTACTTTTAATATTCAACCCATCTTCATCTAACACTGTATGTGGGTTCAAGGCTGCCACTAGCAGGGCTAGCATACCTGAAATTAACTTAAATGGATAGTTGAAAACTGCATTTCTCCGCCTCTATGTTATGCACTGGCGTTAGATGTATTGGCAGATTTCTTGTGTTTCCGCCTTTTCAAGCAAAATACTTGTTGCACTTGCTGTAATGAGCATTGTCAGCATCAACTCTAGTGAAGTTGAACCATACTTTGAACGTTTAGTTCTCTCCGCCATTGTCACTACATGAGCAGGCTCTATCTCTCTCAGTGCACGGTGCTGCAGTATAATGTGTATATATATATATATAGGAGGACAAAAATAATATATATAGGAGGACAAAAAATAATATATGTAGGAGCACAAAAAATAGTAATATACGTAGGAGGACAAAAAAAAAAAAATTATTAATAATAAAAAATAATAATAATAATAATAATATATATATAATAATATATATATATATATATATATATATATATATATATAGGAGGACAAAAAATAATAATAATATATATATAGGACAAAAAATTACTTAACATAATAAAAGTAATGGTAAAAATAAACAATGCATCTACAATCGTAGAGGCAGACGCATTATGTTGTCCATGAAGCACCACCTTCCTCCAGCCCCGGTTCCATATAGCACCACTTTCCTCCAGTCCCCGGTTCCATATAGCACCACCTTCCCCCAGTCCCCGGTGCCATACAGCACCACCTTCCCCGAGTCCCCGGTTCCATACAGCACCACCTTCCCCCAGCCCCGGTTCCATATAGCACCACCTTCCCCCAGTCCCCGGTTCCATATAGCACCACCTTCCCCCAGCTCCGGTTCCATATAGCACCACCTTCCCCCAGTCCCCGGTTCCATATAGCACCACCTTCCCCCAGTCCCCGGTTCCATAAAGCACCACCTTCCCCCAGTCCCCCCAGCACCACCTTCCCCCAGCCCCGGTTCCATATAGCACCACCTTCCCCCAGCCCCGGTTCCATATAGCACCACCTTCCCCCAGTCCCGGGTTCCATACAGCACCACCTTCCCCCAGTCCCCGGTTCCATACAGCACCACCTTCCCCCAGTCCCCGGTTCCATACAGCACCACCTTCCCCCAGTCCCCGGTTCCATACAGCACCACCTTCCCCCACCGGTCCTTTGCTCACCTGTCTGGGTTCGGATCAGTGGTCCTGTTGTCCTCTTCCCCACATAATATCAAACCTTTTCAACACACAGACTCCTAGAAAAGTCAGAGAACATGTTGAGCGTGCAGCTTCAATGACCTAGAGGTTTCATGGAGAAACTGAATACATGGAAGTGACTGTGACCTGCTGGTTCCTTCCCAGCGTATCTCCTTATGTGTCCTGTCTCCTTGTTTCACTGGGAGAGGGTTTGTTACAGAGATCCTTACAAATTTATACAGACTAACAAATGGACAATCCAATCAGAAATAACATTGCTTTATTTTGCCATGTGTACTGTAAATATATTAAGTGGCAAACTGTAACAGCATTGTGTTGAACAAATCACTCATATAGACTATAATGTGATAATTGAAATTGTCATTACAGATTGTAAATGCACCCATAGCTGAATAATTAGCAGGCTAACTATTAAGCTTCTAATAATTAACCCATCTTCGTCTAACACTATCTGTGGGCTCAAAGCTGCTACTAGCAGGACTAGCAAACTTTAACGCAGATGGACAGTTGAAAACTGCATTTCTCCGCCTCTATGTTATGCACTGGCGCTAGATGTATTGGCAGATTGCTTGTGTTTCCGCCCTTTCATGCAAAAAACGTGTTGCACTTGCTGTAACGAGCGTAGTCAGCATCGACTGTAGCGAAGTTTAACCATTCTTTGAACATTTAGTTCTCTCCGCCATTGTCACTATGTGAGCAGGGTCTTTCTCAGTGCATGGTGCTGCAGTGTGCAAGACAAAGAGCTAAGTGCGACACGAGTCCCCATCACTGACAGAAATAGAGAATGGCTGTACCTTAAAGAGTCACCATTCATAAAATAGAACACACATCACAAGAAGACCCTTCGTTGCCTTGCGTGACCTCACTCATTTGTTTCCTATTTTCCTTGTTTACAAATGGCAAAGTAACGATTCAGCACTTGCACAGTAGTTCACAGCATACTGTAACATCAGGAGTTATCCTAACCCATTCCTCAATTCCCAAACAGCGTTTCGGATCTGCTGGATTAATTTTTATTAAATGGGAGGCTCTCAGCCTCTCCAGGCTGATAGAAATTGGTCCACGCATTCCGTTTCAAACGAATAATTTGCCTTGGCACGAACAAAATACTTACAACATAAGCACAAGTAAAACAGAACTGAGCACAAATTATGAGCTCGTTGTCTGATGGGAAGGCATTAACAGAAATGTACACTATGCAAATATGAACATAAACCAGTGCTCCCTGATGTGAGGCAACAATGAGGCCCGCAAATGAAAAACGTAATCAAGCATGCTGTGTGACACCAGGAACAATTTCTGTGCACTCTAATATGAGTCCAAATTGGAAATCAAAGGGGCCCCACTGCCAACCCCTCTATCCCCCATGGACCCACGCTGTGAGGCCCAACCCCGGTATCCAATCACGAGCGGGATGGATGGCGACTGCTTACCTCACACGGGAGATGCCTTGGAAACCATCACAGTGTTTTACCCCCCCCCCCAGTTTGTGAACCATAGGGTACGTGTATCTTAGAAATGGATATCTGAGGTAGGGGAAGAGCAACATTTTTTACCGACAGTATTTGTAACGGAAGCGAAGTCACATTCCAAAAAATCGAAAGATTGATATACCAGCTAACTAATCATTTGAGATGTTTTTTATTTATCTTTCGTGAACCTATTTGATGCTGAGAGATCTTTTTATTTCCTTCCCTCAAGATGGCCTGGTATTTGATGAATAGGCCTATGTGTGCGGAATTGTGGAAATGTTTTAGAATATTTCTGTTTTCAAAACCATGTAGCCTACTTGTGCATGTGTTTGCCTCACTCGTCGAATAGAACATGGGGATACGATTCCATCTCTGATATAGGCGTTGGTGAGGTTAGCCTTTGCTGTGCTGTAGCAGTTGGCAAGGTGAGAACTGCACTTTTAAAACGCCACGCAGCGACGCCAGCTGAATATACATCCTACTGTCAAAATTATTTAGCAAGATGGGTGTGTAAGTCTTCTCCAAACCAGGGCAAGTTATCACGTGAGCTAAGTGATAAAATGGCGTTGCTTTGCCAGTCTAAAGACTTCAGAGGAGCCTTTGTCCATGGGCTCCACATACGTTTTACTTTGAGTGTTACAGAGGACTGTTGAGAAGCTAGATATACGGCCGAAATCCGTTGAGGATTTTTGTATGAAGGTGTACAAAATCCTGTTTAGAACACTTAATGCTTGGGCCAGGTATATTGCCCCAGAGTTGGAGCTTTGAAGTAAACAGACTAGATAAGAAAGAGAAGAACGAGAGAGGCCACGCAGGGAGAATTGAGACAGAGATAGTTGAAAGGAAAATGGTCAAGGATGGCACTCAAAGGGAGGCACCTGGTATCTTTAAAAAGCAATTCAATTTGATCTGCTTGATTTTATGCTAGATAGTTTTGTTGTCCATTAAGTTTGATCCTTCCTGAAGTAAAGCCTGTTAAAGAATGTATTTTGATTGTTTCCGATCAGGACATGCAGGCGTAGGCCTAGTTATAATCCTAACTGTATTTTGTAGACACTTCTTATGGTTTGGTCTTTGTCATGGTAAACTAGAATTTTGGTGTAAATAGCAAACTGTACAGCAAAGTAGTCTTATTACAAAAAATACAGACTTACCTGAAAAAAATAAGAGGGTTTACTTTTCCTGTTTGCTGAAACATGACACTAAGCGGTCCACATTTCTGTGTTCAACCCAAAGTGAAAGCCAGTGACTTTTATAGGGCCACCTAGAGAATGTTTCCGTCATAACCGTGATGGATAGATCTACTTACAGCACAGTACAGGCACATTAATGGCCAGTCAAACAATTTAATGGTTATGGGTGCACCTTGGTACGCTTCAATTTTCTGCCTTGAGGGCCACCGGAAAGGTATTAGAACAACATGAACAGTTAGAAGACAATGAATAGGTTATTAGTCTGTCAATAACTACTGTGGACAATAGTTCTGCCTTAGGTGTTTAATACATAATATCATTCTTCTCATCTTAAATTCCCCCCTAACGTTTTTTTTTCTTCAACAGTCAAAATAGATGCTTGAAGCAACCTCATACTATATTTTCATAAAAAACAACAAAAAAACAACCATAAGAATAAACAATAGCTACCCCTCGCGTGACCATCATCAGGAGTGATTAATTTCAGCTGACTCTGTGCCCGCGTGGAATGTGCCGCAGAGCTACTGCCACGGAGTTTCAGGTGGAGTCATCGGATAACGGTCCGTCTCCTCCGGTGAGTGCAGCGGTGCCGTTTGGTGTCGCTCGGTGGCTCCGCGTGATGCTGGCACGCAGTAGGATTGGAGGTGCCGTCTTGTGGAGACCCGCTCGTTATTTGATTAGAGAGCGATTTGGGCACTGGCTTATGTGACGATGGCCTGCTGTGAGGACTAACTGAGCATCAATCAGCATGCCTGTCTGAAGGCCCACTTAACAAGTGTAAGCCGGAATTGCGCAAATTCTATTAGGTATGTTCGTGTTGCATGTAGGGTTGTTACAATACCAAAATATTCCCTACGATACTACAGGCCTACCAGCAAAAGTAGTATCACGACTGCAAACAATGGAGATTTTTCTTCATCACTACATACATAGACCTACATATTTACATCAAAATGAAATGTGGTCGTTTATGTATTTATGGTTAAATAGACTTAATAGGGGGGGATGGAATGATATGCATATCAATATTATTAATAATATAACAATAATTAAAAAGAAATGCAACATGAGATTGTCTTCTGCCAACTTTAATCACATAAGCTTTCGACTAGTGAACAGCCAAATGTAATGTACTACTTTTAAAACATAACAATAGTCCTTCTCTCTCTCTCTCTCTCTCTCCCTCTCTCTCCCTCTCTCTCTCTCCCTCTCTCTCTCTCTCACTCTCTCACTCTCTCTCTCTCACACACTCTCTCTCTCTCTCTCTCTCTCTCTCTCTCTCTCTCTCTCTCTCACACACACACAGACACACACATTAACCTAACATCTGTTTAGTTACCAGGCAACAACCAAGTCACTGACAACAAATTTAGAAATTACAACAAACTCTTCAGAGAATATCTAGGCCTATCTAATCCTCTTAGTCAATATAAAGGATTGTAGAGGTATAGACGGGGTTATAACATAATGACAACAACAGACAGTAACCGATTCATAGCTAACTTTATCATGTTTTACCAAGAAATTATACTTTTGGGAGCTAGTGCACGCACACACACAAGGCTGCAAAACGTAGAGAAACAATGCGTTATGAAAGGAACACCAGTGATAAATGAACACTGCATTATGAAAGTAACACAAGCGATAAATTGACCAACGACAATTTGGTCGACCAAGAGCATGTCGAACAACTAATCGATTAATCGACAAGAAGGTGTCAGTCCTACAGAATAAAATAACATCAACAAACTGTACTCAGCTTGTACCGGTGTTCTAGATAATTTGTGTGTGTGCCATACAGCAACAACCAGAGATTCAGCCCTCCCCTTGGCGTTTCTTATGCAACGTGGGGTATTGTAATGACTTGAGTATTGCTGGCCTTGTGCAACCCTATTTGCATCTGTGGCAATAAAGCAGATCAACGTTTTCAGTTTTTTTTGTTTTTTTTAAACCGTATTTTGAAACACAAAGGAGTTGTGTATGGTGTTATATTTGTATTGTTGAGCGAGCAGTCAGATGGTGTGCGTGTATGGACAGACATGCAAATACACATTTATTGAGTACAAGTGCTCAACATGTATAATTATTTAAGCGACGATACATTTATCTTCTACTAAACTAAGTGTATACCTGTGCAAAACATCTATTTGTGTGCTCAAAATATCCCTTCACATGCACAGAGTTGTGGCAATCTGTACTCGCACACTAGCAGTTTTTTTTTATTTCTTACTTGAGTAGAGCAGAAGTTTCATCTCTGCTAATATTCCATCAGCTTCGATTCCAGTCTACTTAAGGAGGCTGCTGGCTAGACAGCCATGCTTTAACGTCCCTCAGTCAAACATCTCTTCTGCTATTTAACCTCTATAATATAGCAACGCCTGCCCACCCACCCATGGGTAAATATGGACTCTTGCCGATTGAGGCCCCTTGGCCACCCACTGGCTGTGAAAGCAAATGTTAATGGTGTAGAGTTAATAGTGGCGCGGGCGCAGCATAGACAGAGATGATGGTCAGGGGGAAATGACTCGTCTGCCATCGCCCTGATTTGTAATGGAATCCTCACGTTAGCAGAGGCTCGTGCTCCGCAGAGGTCAATCGCTCGCTCCTCGTTTCATTACCCTTGCCCACAAATCACACGGCTCCTCCTCCGGTGCTCCGGCCCCATTTTGGGGCCGACGGACAACTTTATTATGACCTTGTTCAAACTCTCAAAGATGCTCATGCTCTCTCTCTCTCTCTCTCTCTCTCTCTTCTCTCTCTCTCTCTCTCTCTCTCTCTCTCTCTCTCTCTCTCTCTCTCTCTCTCTCTCTCTCTCTCTCTCTCTCTCTCCTCTCCTCTCCTCTCCTCTCCCTAGCTCCATGTAATTTAAACTGTGACAGCTTTGTCTCATTAAGGTGCCATCTGGTGAAAATGTAAAATAAAAAGCTCTGTTTATGTACTGCCATCTTCCGGAGCTGGGGGTTTGGCTGTCTGGTGCGGAGGAAGCTCTCTGGCATGGAATCGTCTCCTTCTGAAGAGCCGGGGAAAAAAAAGCGGTCCTGAGTTTATGTCCGATTTCTCCCCTTGCACCAGTAACTGCAGTATTTACCTCCACATCTTCAAATGACCACGGCATCACAGAGCAGAGGTCCCCCCCGCTACTCTCACCACCACCAATATCTACGAATGAACCTTGTGTAGAATATGTTGTGGATCCGACATGTACTTCATGTACTGACCCATTACTACTGACATGGTGGCTAAACCATGTCATGGCCTATTACGCTGGCAAACCTCCATTAAGAAAACCATCACATTCAGCCCCATTTGTGATATAAAGGGTACGTCGTTATTCCATTTGTCAGCGTTATTTGATTGGAGCCGCTAGAGTTCAAGGTTATGTGGGGAAGTGACAAATGATTCAGTAGGTAAAAATGCTAGCAAATTCCAAAAGCAGCAAGGTGGACTTAGTCATATCAAAGCATTACATCACATCGCTTCGTTCACCATGTTCAGACCTTATTATGCACTGGCATGCACCAGTTTGAAGTTGTCCCTGCTCTGCTGCTGGCTCCTGATCTCCACCTTGCTCCTCCTCCAGAGAGTTTTCAATGAGACAGACTTAGACAGACTAATGCACTCAAAATGCTAATGCTCCGAAGAGGGTCTGCAGTTTTTCTCTTTAAGGCCATGGCGACTGGACAAATAATATTTGCACCAAATATGGTGGTTCATCTAAAGTGAGTCATAAAGAACACGCGGACACACAGACTCGAGGGTCAAGTAAAGGGGTTTATTAGAGAAGGGTGAATATAAAGGTACTGTATGTAGGGTATCTACTCTCTGAGCAAACCACGACTAGTCAAACTTCTCCGTGTCTAAGTTACACGCTACACGACATCCCATCAAGGCTGCAATAGTTAGTAATATCATAATTAAATAAATGGGTTTTTAAAAAGGCAATACAATAGATCATTAGGTGTACTTTTGACAGGAAACACCGCATGTAGTATTCTCGTTATCATCATCAGGAACAAGGAAACAAATAACTTGGATGCCATCACTTCCAGGTATCTTAAGCATAAGTTACTCCTAACACTACTGTAACATTCAAACTGAAGTGAATACCAAGTTATGAGGAAACCTATCAACTTGAATATGAACCCTTTTCCCATGATTCCCACACTTTACCATTCATGATTTCCATTCAAACAGTTAGATATGTGTACACGCAGTGTGAGTGGCACAGTAATGATATAGCTAGAATATTGACGGCCACATTTATGTCACAATGCTGCTCTTCTGCTCATTCAACGTTTCATATTTTAAATCCCTTTTCAAAACTAGTTGTTGTTTTAGTGTCACACAATTTGGCTCTGACATTTTAAGCTACAATAAGAAGAAGAAACAATAAATAGTGTTGGGCACACGCTGGCTGCCCATTGGCTGACAAAGCCCATAGTGTTCATGGGAGCTGTAGTGTGGCAGACAGTCCTCCTGAGGTGTCATCAACCCACTATCGGGCAAAGAGGCAGCATGTCCGTTACATCTCTGCTCACCCATACATAAACAAATGAACACAAAGAAAACAGGGAGTCGTCTTAAACTTCTTTTCTTGTTGTCATCGTCATCGTGTTGTGTTTGTCGGCGTTGCCGTGCGGTCGGGCTTCTTTAGAAGGAGTCCATGGCCTTGAACTCGCTGAGGGCCTGCACCGGGGAGATGTGCTTCTTCTGGGAGCCCCGTCGCACCCGCGTCTGGCACTCCTCGGGCTTCTCCCTCTTCACCAGCGGCTTCTTCTCGGGGGCCTTCATGCGCCAGGACACCACGGGCGAGTTGACCGCCGCCGTGCCGTACACCTTCTGGTACTTGGTGGAGGCCACGTAGGAGGCCTTGACGGTCAGCACCACGGCGTTCATCAGGTTCTTGGCGGCCTGGATCAGAGACGTGGCACTGTCCAGCTAAAAGGAGGCGGGGCAGAGAGGAACGAAAAGAGAAGGAGAAAGAGACAAAGAAAGAGGATGAGGATGACAACATCAACTTTGTACACAACAATTCTGCTGTTAAATGAAAAAAAGGCTTCATAGTGTCCAAAAATGGAGATTAAACAAATTGACAAGAGACCGGAGGATAAATTAGTCATGGTGCATCATTCTGCATGTTGCTCGGTAGCTTTGGCGTTGTACACAGTATGGTCGGTGTCTCCACAAAGGCAGAGCCACAATTGTTGTAGAGTCGACAGTTTCAAACAGACGGAGACTCCGATGCTGTTGCCATGTAGCCCGTCTGCTCTGTCTGACGGTTGCACCTCAGAGGCAGTTCAGTGGGTGGGGCGGCGGGGGTCAACACTTCTAACCCACTGACACGTTCTTCACCACCGCCCGTGTTCTCCTCCAAGCTAAACACTAGACAGAGTCCACAACTGGCAATTAGATGGGAGAAGCATTGCCCTCGCTGCGTGACACCGATTTGATATATATTTTTTTGCGCTTAATAATTAGCCGTGGCGAGGGTCAGGTACGCCTCGTCCTGCGTCTGTTTTGTTTGGCTGACATTTAAGAGGCGGAGGACGGCGGGACCCCCCTCCCACTCCACCGCCGGAGGAGTCAACCGCTAGATTTAATGAGCGTGGACTCCAGCTGGCCACTGTAAAAAGGTTACAAACCTTAGCAGGGTGGAAAAAAAAGCCTCGACTGAAGCCTAGCGGCATCACCACAGGAAAAGTGCTTTGGGATTGGCAGGACAAACATCAGGCCATTAGGTCAAAAGGGAGGTCAGATCAAATGATGTTTGTTATTCATTCGTTGGAGGGCATCGCTTGCTACTGACCCATGTTGTTGATATGAAAGTCAGATCATGCCAGCCCTGCATCCATTCTTGGGTTTATTTAGTTAACTATTGGCACCAAGGCAATATTGCGAGGTAGGGCATACAGTGGGGGAGTGTATGAGTGGGTAGGGTATTTGGGATCCCGTAGCCGGGGCTAAAGGTTGCGGATACACCTGCTTCAGATAAGCTAAGGAGCTGGCTGTGTACTGAGTAGGGTGTGTAGTGGGTGGGTGGGGGGGGGTGGGTGGGGGGGGGGGGGGGGGCAGGAGACTAGTCTGGCGACGAGGAGTCAACATTCAGACTTAGCAGGGAGAGCATGCAATGTGTTAGAATGACTTGCATGCAGAGGCTTAGCAATCTACCAGGAGGGCTTATTAGTGAGACTCACCCCGGACACGATGAGCTCTCCTCCCAGGTTCTGCACCTCGGCCTTGACCTTGCTGCAGATGTTGAGCTGGTGGCAGTACAGGGCGATTCTCTGCAGATAGGCCAGCAGGTCCTGCTTACAGGCTGAGTCCGGGCACTGGAACACAACAGCGGGAAGGATTTAATCCACTAAAAATACATGCCCCAAACTGCTTATGGATATACTACACGCATTATGCATACAAAAGAATATGCACATGTACTACAAATGCTTGCTTAAATTGTGTGGTCTTGCTCTGTAGTACCCTGTGCATCCAAGTATCAACATATCCCAAATAGTCAAGTCTGTCAAAGGTGTAATCCTGAAAATGTGGTCCTGGACATATGTAGCACAGTGTAAATTCACTCTACAAACGTCCTCTTATAAGACGTGTACTAGCGCATCACTTTCTGACCTTTCGGGGGGGGGGGCTGAGGAAGCCCTGTCTTGCTCTCCCGCGAGCGCCACAAAGGCAACCATTATCACATCTGGACGTCGTCCAGGAAATCGCTGCAGCCCACGTTTCCCAGCGGGTAGAGAAAACTGGCTTCTCCGCTTCAGCGCTGCGAGCAGCGTTTTGCATCCACACCTTTCCCGCAGCCATTAATATTAAACGGTGCTAACTAGGACACTCAGAAGTGCATCGCAAGGAAATGCAGCATTCCTTTCTTCCTCTCCGGTGAGCTAGGTGAACAGGCCTGCCTCTCCATCATCCTTTTTGCATCTCTTTTACCCTTTCCTCCGCAGCGATTTTTTCCCTGGAATCCCACTTGGGTCAACTCATATTCATGCCTTTTTGCTCAGTTTATAGCTCTGGGTTAACATTGCTATGCAAGTGGAATGGGCAAGCGTACGGTGTCCATTTTAGGACATGTTTCAGTCTCAGTCCTACTTGCTATAAATCTCATCAAGACTTGAGGTCATTATCGCTAAAACGTGCTTTCAAAGTCAGTTTAACGAAAAGCTGTTTTTATTCTCATCAATACTTGGTGTCCTTCTCATCACGATTTGTTCGCAAAGTCAGTCTAACTAAAAGTGGTTTTCAATCTCCCCACGACTTGGCGTCACTCTCCATTGGCTGTATGTGAAGTCAGTCTCGCCACAACATTTTGTCAAGAACGTGGCGTGTTTCTCACAAAGACTTGGCCTGACTAGTGGAGCAGCGCCACAAGTGCATTGTTGGCCTGGCTGGTGGCTAAAGCCGTTAGCTCTTGACCCAGGCCCCCGTCACCATCCTTACAAAGAAGACCACATGTTTGCGTCACCTTGTTTCACAAAGGGTGGGCTTTGAAAACAACCGCACTTTTCTCACCCTAATCATGAGGGCCTAATGTCTACAGTCAACAATCCCCCCCTGTCACAACCACAACCTGCCTGACATCTTGATAAACACACAGACATACACACCCCTCTTCTCCACCTCCAACCACCCGTTTTCATATCCCTGTTCAGGCAGAGCAGCAGAGGAGCTTTGTTTCACGGCATTATTACGGCACTGTCAGTCCTAGCTAGCATCACTATTCCATTCTAACACATCAACACACACACGCACGCACACGCACACGCACACGCACACACACACACACACACACACACACACACCCTGACAAACTTGATATTCAGATGAGGATAGTGCAATGGTGCTCCCTTTTGTGCCGCTGACTAATAGTCCATTTCCTTCACAGATTCCCCCCTGATGTAAATAAACACTACGGCCCATTACCTTCATTCTCTGCCTCTCTTTTTTTTCCCCTCCTCCATCCTTCCCTTCCCCTTTCTCATTTCCGTACCTCCCCTTTCAGTCTCCCTCGCTCCGTGTCTGTCGGTACAGTATGGAGCTGATTAGAGTTTCGGATGGCGGACTTTATCTGACCTTTGTGAGCCCGCGCGACCTCTTTCCCCATCAGTGGGTTTTTGGACTGACAGCCTGTGATCCAGTCAAGCAAAAATTGGAGCACTTTCTTTAGTCTTTGCATAACCGGAGCTCCGTCGAAGCAGGGGCGCCCCGCGGTTGCCTTAGCAGCAGGCGAGGCACTCCGAGGCCACGGCGAGGGGCGCCCCGGCGACCGACCCCCGGGCAGCAGAGAGCGCTACTTCCAACTTCGATGCGTCGGACCTTTTTTTTTAGAACCGCATTCGAAAACCTCTGTAACGTGCTCATTCTCACCGGCGTCTCTGTTTGGTGCGGTGGCCACGACATGCGATTCGTGAAGGGCCTGTGGTGACCCTGATGCTCCGTGTGCAGGCTTTGCACTGGCTAACTCTCGGGAGCCAGCCATGCCAGGCACTGTACAGAGCTCTGTTGAAATACAGCCATGCATAGTTCCCCAGCCGCGTAGTGCGCTTGTTAAGTTGCGCCAGCCTCAATCTCATGGGTTTTGTTAAGGCACTACTGTGACACTTAGGCCCACATCCACAGCTAGATAATGCATACGTCTCCCCCTACGACTGTGGACTAACATACTGTGGGTCATGCAGACGCGGCCGGTTCCCTTGCAAAATTGCACTGTGTAACTGGCATGCTAGCGCATTGATGTTTCCCATTGCAACTGTGAGGCTCCGAGTAACATCGCAAGCAAGCAATATCTGCTCGTGCAAGCCTTTAAATTGCCGTTTTCGGAAAAAAAGCTTGCAGTGATGAAAAAAGCTAACATTATGCCATTATTGAGAGACAGGGCTCTTTGTTTGAAGTAAAGTCCATTTTGGAGCAACAAGTTAAGGACGGTGGGATGTCCGCGTGCCTCTTTGTTCCCTGTTCCGCTTCCCTTCATGGGGCAATCAGTGGAAATGCTGGTGTTAAAATGGGAGAGGAGTCTCTAAAAAGAACAACAGGACATTGCACACGGGGTGCGAGCGCGGCAATCATCGAGATGGCCCTGCGGTGAGCGCCCGCATTGTGCAGCTTCTGTCAGCTCTAGAGGCCAACTCTGGGTGAGAGAACGAACGGAGAAGGGAACGAAGCCGAGGAGGGGGGACGCGAGGCACAGTCCATGTCTGCGGCAACAAGGAACATAAGGGAGTCCGCATTTACCTACACACAGAGGGCCGCTCCTCCAAAGCCGTGCCTCCATAGGAGGGGACGCGGATTCAGAGTGACAGCGCCAGCTACTTAGGAGACCTTGCTAGCGCCTTCCATTGTGAGGAGCACATCAGACCCTGCCAGCGTGCCTCAAGAGCTTTGTCAGCCCAAGACCCCCACCCACAGCGTGAGAATGCAAAAATCCTGTCCGCTTTGTGTTCACATAATAAGAATATATATATATATATATATATATATATATATATATATATATATATATATATATATATATATATATATATATATAAATAAAAAAAATGCTTTTTGGTAGTTTGTAATTTATTGGATAAAGGCTCGGCATGGGAAAAAAAGGAAAGTATAATCGTTCAAAGAGGTGGGTTTGAAAAATGATTAGACACCACCGTTTCCACGATAAAAGCAAGCTTTGGATGTTGAAACATAAGATGCCAGCTACTTTATCGTGAAGAAGGAGAACACAGTGATGCAAAAAAAAAATAAAAAATGTGTGTTTTTAAAAAAAACGAAGAAATAAGGTTGGCTCTTGAGTCGCTGTTTTTGTCTCTTGGAGAGCGACTGTGAAGTGTCCCGATCAAGAGGCGCTGGGAGATAAGACGAGGTGGCAGCCGGCTGTGAATATTCAGCAAACAGGAGCCAGTTAAAGTGGGGATTAAAAATGGCACGCCACCTGCTCAGTTCATTACAGCAGCAACTGTTGATTCAGGGCAGTGGTCCATGGGACAGACTCTCTCCCACCCAAACTCTGCCATTCAGCAACAAGCTGTGGCAACAGGTGCCACATGGGAAACTGAGGCCACCGACCGGATTGCTGTCGTAGTTTTTGCTATTTTGTGTAAAACGTATGAAATGCATTTTCTGACCGCTGGTTGAACATTGAACAACTGAAATTGGTAACTAGCCTGACAAAAAGCCATACACACCACTGACCAGCCAAACAGATAGCCAGTCTCACCAACTTTCTCGCTGTGGGTATGTGTTAGTCCAGCAGCTTAGACTTACTTAAAGCTGGGCACTAGGTTAGTCTTGGTGGAGATTTAGACAGCAGGCAGCAGCAGCAGTTACAGTGACAACAAGAGGAATCAGACCGGCTTAATGAAGCAATAAGGCTAATTCTCCCTGCTTATTGGAGACAGATCAAATGAAGTGGCAGATAATGCATTACCTGAAGTGCTGGTGGCATGCATAAGTACCCCAGTGTCTCTGCAGCCCACACACACAAACACATAAACTCACACACCCACACCCACACACACACACACACACACACACACAAACTCACACACACACACCCACACACACAAACACACACACACCCGCCTCCCTCCTTTTATCCTCCCCGGGTGCAGCATTGATTGATTGGATATTGAAAAGGGGTCTGTCAGCGTGTTTCTGCTCGAGGTACTGATCTGATAATGAATGCAACACCTCGCTTGGAGCTAATTATATTAGAGAGCCGACCCGACACAGCCCTCCTGCTCTCCTGCTGCGTGCCCCACAGGGACTCTCAGCCGATCAGCACGGTACACTGGCTCTGCCTCAGCCAGGCACTGGCCCACATACTGGCCCTACGCTGGGGACTACCGCCAGCCAGGCCACAGCCATTCAAACCGTACGGCGAACAAATCAAAGCGTCGGCGAAGAGGGTGGTCCATCAGGGAAGTTAGGGGTGCTCACTCGTTCCTAGTTCACAGACCATTGAACAAAGGCCTGGAGTGGGGGGGTGGGGGGGGGGGGACGGTGCGGTACATACAAAAAGCTCTAACACAGACACAGACACAGACACATTGCAGTAGAAGAGAATGTGTCACCTGGTCGGCTACCGCTCGGGCCAGCTTGTCCATCCTGGAGCCGGCCTCTGCAATCTTCTTGGCAGCGTTGATGACGTCTGAGGAGTTCTTTAGGGGGCCTTTGCCTCTGGTAGGGAGGGAGGGATGGAAAGAAAGAAAAAAAGAAAGAAAGAAAGAAAGAAAGAAAGAGAACAGGAGTGAGCCATTGTGCGTCGACTTGTCATTGGTAGAAGTGGTATGCCGCTGATCCTTCTCTGATGCAAGATGACTGTAAGACTGAGAGTCAAATTGCCGTGCTTAGTTTCCTCGTTTTTTTAAAAGCCGAGCCATCAGAACCAAATGGATTCAACATCCCCGGCATCCTTACCGCTCACACTGTCCCCTGCTTTGTCTAAAAGCCAGAGGAAGTGCGTAAGTAAGCAAGTAAGCAAAAAAAGTACGTGCGTAAGTAAGTGAGTACTTATACATTTAAACATAACAAAAGAAATGAGTCCTATTGTGCATTATTTAAATATTAACGTGTGGGGTGGACGCACAAGGCATTCCATTTGTTATTGTTTTATGAGATGTCTGTGAAAGCCCCCCTGTGAGGAGGGGGGTCACTGTTGGCTAGAGGGCACCGCCACAAGGCCATGCAAATAATCAGACAGTCCCATGGCTTGGCCAAAATCCTCCTCCTACAACGCTCTCTGTTTGTGCCTGTGCTGGAGAGCAGGTTGCTCTGTTTGTGGACTGGATCACCCAACGGCGTGGCTGGGAAACAAGACTAGTCACTGGGAGCGCGGGCCGATAGGAGCTGTGTTTGAGCAGATGGAGGGGATTGAAAGAAAAGCTTTTGTAGCGCCGCGGCGAACGCAACGTGACAAGGCAGCAAACGGCAGTGGAGGGGCCCTTCACCGGCACCAGTCGATTCGGTCTGATCCGCACAAAACGGCGTCGGGACGCAAGCCAGCCCGCCAACACTGTCGCAGGGCATCAAGATGTTTGGCCGACTGGCCGGTTGTTCCGTTCCAGCCAAAAGAAATATGGTATGGATTAAGTGTGGTCTTATAATATGTTGACTCACACGGGGGTGTGTACTCTGCGCTGTGTTTGAAGGAGCTCGTTTCCACCGGGGGAGGGGATACAATGTTTACTCGAAGTCAGGGGTAAATGAGCTGAGCGAGATTGTTTATTATCAACGGAGGGGTGCAGGATGTTCTACAGTGAGCGCGGCGTGTTTACACTTGGCCATGGAGGCTGTCCCTTTGGGGGGGGGGGGGGGGGCTGTGGCGGCGGGCGGGCGGCCGGGCGGGCGGGTGGCAGCGCTATGGGTCGCATGGCGCGGTACCTGGTGAAGTCGGTCATCTCCATCATGATCATGCACATCTGCTTGGCCAGCACGATGATGTCGTTGCCGTTGTCGTCCCACTTGGCCACCTCGGCGTCCAGCTTGCACTTCTCCTGGCGGAAGCTCTCCACCTGCTCGGCGATCTTGGCCTTCTCCTCCTGGGGTAGCTGGGCCATGATGGCCTGTGGAGGGGAGGGAGAGAGGGAGGGAGGGAGGGAGGGAGGGAGGGAGGGAGGGAGGGAAGGGTGGTTAAGGGGTGGGGAGGAGAGAGTGAGAGGGGGGGAAGTGGAGAGATTAGAAAAGGGCAAGGTGCGACGTCGAAGAGGAGGGCGGATTGAAAAGAGGTAAAAAAAAAGAAGAGTGGCAGTAACAAAGCTGGAAAATAAACGTATGAAGGCATATTGAAAGCTCTGTTTAGACAGCTTAGAGTTACGTTTATTCAGACATCCTATTCTGCTGGCCGCCATTGGGACATTCTGACCTTTCCTTAACACCCCCCCCCCCCCCACTGTGAAAATTGAGCTTAAAGTTCAACTGTCCTTTGACCTCCGAAAACACTTCAGAATAAAGTTACAAACTTCCCAACTAATCACCAGACCTCTTAAAACCCCTTGACACCATATACTCATAAAGTGAAAAATCCATTTCTTCTTTAATGTTCTCTCTCTCGCGCGCTGCCCTACGTTTGAATACATTTGCTCTTTCGCGGGAGTCAGAGGGAAAGGGGGGGGGGGTGGCCCGTCCAAGGCGGCATAAATCTTATGGCAAGGTCAGCAGCGCGGTGGGAGCCCGGTATTATTTGGGAGATAAATGTATAATTACCTCACTTCTTAGGCCTGAGAATGAATAATGCATTTGTTCAGTGTTATGTCAGGGAAGTGAGGACGGGGTGGGGGCAGTAACCAAGCCTCCACGAGCTCCATTATATCGACCGGGCTGCACCCAAAGAGAGAGGGCCGTCAGCTGAAGAAGAAATGAACAATTCATTCCATGGCACAGTCCTTTTTTTGCTGCTTTGTAAACTTCACCCGGTATGACTCCCACCAAACAATGTATATGGAACCACCGATATCGCTATGAAATAATCATCTGGCTAATCCTTATTCATTTTCCACGTATTTCTTCCTTCCATCCCTCTGCCTCTCTCGCAGTAAATCTGGTCTGTGTGTGTGTGTGTGTGTGTGTGTGTGTGTGTGTGTGTGTGTGTGTGTGTGTGTGTGTGTTTGAGAGAGAGCAGTGACTAACAAAAACAAAAACAGCTGTCTTTCCCTGTTAAGCACCTTGGAGACCCAGACAAGCCAGAACAATGGAAAGAAAGAGAGAGAGAAAGAGAGAGACAGAGACAGAGTGAGACAGAGAGAGAGAGAAAGAGAGAGAGAAAGAGAGAGAGACAGACAGACAGAGTGAGACTGAGAGAGAGAGAGAGAGAGAGAGAGAGAGAGAGAGAGAGAGAGAGAGAGAGAGAGAGGTGCAGAGAGAGAGAGCTAGAGTGAGACTGAGAGAGAGAAAAAGAGAGAGAGAAAGAGAGAGAGACAGACAGACAGAGAGAGAGAGAGAGAGAGAGAGAGAGAGAGAGAGAGAGAGAGAGAGAGAGAGAGAGAGAGAGAGAGAGAAAGCAGGGAAAAATAAAGGTGGATGTGACTCATCTGTAATACACCGTGAACATCCACCAATATCATTACGATCGAGTAGACGAGAGAGTGGGTGGGGACAATGACAGGAAGGAAGCCACAGAGAGAGGTTTGGGGTAGAAAAAACAACAACAACAAACCAATCTGAAACAAAAGGAGAGAGCAGGGTCCTCTTGCGGTGCCATCTCATCATGGAGTGCCAGATGCGGCCCCCCCACTCCCCCGGCCCTGGCCTCTCACAGCGTGGTGTGGCGGAGGTGTGGCGTTAGGCCGCTCGGCTGCTGACGTGTCTGGCAGCGCGGCACACGGACCACTGCCCTGCCTGGTGGCCGTCGCCGCCATCCCTGTTAACGCGCCTTAGGCCAGGCCTCGCTCCAAGGGGCTTTGCGACTCATCCGAAGCAGACATATAAGAAACGACACCGACCAAAAACGGAGCGACCCCCGAGGCTGCGACGAGGCTCGTCTCTCTCAGGGGCTGGGCTTGCCGGAGCCCGGGAAACCCGCTGCGTTCTGCGGAAAAGCCCATTAGAAAGGCATGGGAGGCACGCGAGGCGCAAAACGCAGCTAAAACCCCCATGCACGCACACACGCACAGGGTTGACTGGAACAGATTCAGAGGCGGTGTAGACCCTGTGGTCTCGGCGTCCACGCTACGTGAACGTGGGCGGCGGGAGCGTACGGGAGCGCCTGTAATCAGCGGCGTCACAGGTCAGCGCACAGCGCCCCCCCCCCCCCCCGGACCAGACCCCCACGGCAAGCCTTGTGACTCCCGCTCGCCGTCTGTCTCGACCGGCTCCGCCTCAGTCGGAGGTCACGCATTAGCATATCCTCGCCACCAGCCCCCTCCCCGCCAAGGAGACGCCGCATCAATTATTCACTGGCCCGCTAATTACAGAGGGCGGCCGGGGCGCGGGGGCCGAGGCGAGGGGCAGGGGAGTCGCGAGGTGAGGCGGCAGACGGGAGCCGTTGGCCTTCTAATGAGGGCCCACGCCACGAGCGGGTCGGCGCGGCGCGGCGGTGGAGAAGGTTACGGACGACGTCATCCGCCCCCGTTCTGCCCGCTCCGCTCTCATGACACAGCACTCTCTCCACCAGCTGGCCCTTTTCCACGGGGCAGTGAAGGGGAAAAAGGTACTCTTCTGGAGCGGGGGGGGGGGGGGCATTTGGTTAGAGAAGTCCCCTCGTAAAGTAATGGACGGCGAGTGAACATGAAGGATTTGGTGGGGCCTGAAATTCAATCTGCAAAAATGGTGCTTTGGACGCGCGGGGGCCCCTGAGTGCAAAGCAGAGCGGGGGTAAACATTGGGGCCAATTGGGATGTCAGGGGAGCCAAGAGGCGCTAGGTGAAGCCTTTTCTCCACCCCCCCCCCCCCCCAACACACACACACACCCACCCTCACCCCACCCCCTACGCCCCCTCTCGCCTTTCTCTCTGGAATTCACTTATCCCCAAATCCTTTTCCTTGCCTTACTGATAACAACAAGGAGCGGGCCTCGAAGCTTAACAAAGTGACAAATCCTTCCTTCAGGAGCGCCGTGCCAATGCACTCGGCTTGACGTCTGTGGGGATTAGAGCGCTTTCTGGGTTTCTTCACAGCAAGCGGCGTCTTGAAATGACTTTAATTTGTTTCATTTGAAATAAACTGCCCAGACACTCAGAGTTCAATTTTATGGCTGACCTATCAACAGCGTTATCCAATCATTCCGTTAAAAAGGAGGAGGGGGGGAGGGAGGGGTGGGGGGGCGACTAGCGCTCTGTGGAATGTGTGAGTGCACGCTTCAGCAGGAGCGGGGCCGTGTACAGGCCATCCCCCGTGTGTTTGGCATGCCTCTTATTATGCATGCTGGATTCTAATGACTTGGCTTTATGCATAAGTATAATAGAAGTGACAAGCGGCGCGGCACACCGGGAAGAGCCACTCCAGGAACAAAGGCTCCCGGGACAGACCCGGATTTGATCTCCCTCCCCACTGAGAAGGAGAGCGAGGGAGGGAGGGAGAGAGAGAGGTGTACAGAAAGGAGAGGAGAGAAAAAAAAACAAAGCTATTCGAGTAGCAAATACATGGGGAACTGCATGCTGCGAAGGAGAGTTCTGCCTTGTGGTATTGAAAAGAGGATGAGAGGAGTCGGAGACGACCCCGGTTGTCTCAGAAATGTCGGCGTGACCTCCCCGTCTTACCGGCGTATGCGTGAAGGGGGCATCGGCTACGCCATGAACCTCAGTTCTCAGTCTGAACGAGGAACCCTTCCGCGTGCACGCGCGGGGAGGAGCAGCGGTTGTACCCCCGACACGACAGACAGCGAGGCACAACTAGACACATGGCTTTCCCGCATCGGTTCAGACGTGGGTTTGCCGACGCCGTCCAAGACGTTATTTATGAGTCAATCACTGTGAGAGCTCGCGCATTGTGTGGGGAGCTGTGCCACCGATTGGCTGGCGTGACTGAGGAGAGGCCAAACACTGCGTGAGTGCGTGCCTACGCGCTCACTCCCCTGCGCGCGCGAGCGCCTCTTGCTGAAACGTGACTGTTAACGTGTGCGCGCGCGCGTGTG